>PITA01017251.1:0-43900 GCA_004023965.1 Spilogale gracilis | reverse complement strand
GCATGCACACACACACAGCCATACTCACACTTTCCAATATTACGGTGTAAATATAAAATGTCAGTAGGCTATCCTAACGAAGACTCAGCACTGGTGCTAATCTCAAATAAAGATGGCACATAACATGGAGCAAAAATGCCGTATCTGCAGGAAGATATATATTACATGAGCAAAATTTTTTAAAAGAAGGGAAAAATAGATATGTCAGAAGAGTGCAGTGAATATTAAATATGTCATCTGGAATCAAGTGCCTAGGTTGAATCTTATATATCCATAAATTGATAGGTATGTGAATAGGCAATACATTTTTCTTCTTTATAAGTTAATGTCTTCATCTGTTAAAAGGGAGTAGTAATGATACGTAGCCCATGGGGCTTACATGAGGCTTAACTAAAATAATACAAGTAAAAAGCACAGTGCCTGACACTCAATAGGAATTCATTAAATATTCCTTCTTATGGCTACTAAGACAAATGGGGTTGAGTCAATTGCTTTAGAAAAGGCATTACTTTATTCACTTAATAATCCATTGGCTCTGGAGAAAATACAAAATTGACATGAAGGACTCAGTGTGGCATACTAGTACTGGCTTAATCAAGTTACTAAAATACTTGAAAATGTAGAATTTCCGTAGGAGACTGTCCCAAATTTCTTGAAGAAGATGATGGAAAAATCTATATTCAAATCTGGACCTGACTAAATTCGTCTTTGCGGTTTATTTATCACTCTGCCACCTGCTTGCTCCAAGCAGACTGCTGGCACAAACCCGCATGAGCTGCTCACATACGCGCGCGCGCACGCGCACACACACACACACACACACACACACACACACACACATTACTCCTAAGGAATGACTAAAAAGTAACTTGTGCATGACAAGCAACCTCAGGGAATAGAACTCAGATCTGAACTAAACAAATTAATATCTTCAGCATGTTACAAGCTCTCTAAATTGCATATTTAGATTCCATGAACACAGCAGGGTAAAGATACGGAGCCCTGGATCATCCACCTGATAGCATTGGGGCTGGGCCTGCGTGAGGCTCACTGGTGATTATGTATGTGAATGAAGGGCTTGGAGAGCAAACTGTGGATTATGCAACATTATTTCACAGTTTATAGCTTGCTCAATGGGATAAACATTAAATTTCACATTTTAAGGTCATATCTCAAGGATTAGTTTCACTCTCTTCCAAGACTTAAATTCATTACCATAAACTATGAATGAATGGAGCATTAGGGAGTAACCTGCTTAGTGTTTTAAATAGGACATGCTGCACAAATTCCAAATCCAAATTTGCTTGTACAATTCTAATGCTGAGCAAATGATAAAGGTCCCGAATGCTTCTTTATTGCAAAGTAAAATCTGGTTATTAAGAAAGAAAAAATAAAGATGAGTACTGAGTCAAATTTTTGAAATCCATTCATATTCCATCTCAAATAGCACAGGAATACTTTTTTTTTGTAGTGTGCTATGACATGTAATGACAAAAAGCATAAAGCATGGCCCCAAAGATAGGAGGGGAAAAAAAAGAAAAGGGGTTTCAGTCTTTATACGGTTTTTTAAAAAGCACAGAATAATAACTAAGCACAATGGTTCCCCCTTTTAAGAGTGTACATTTAAAGATAAGATAAATATTCATTCCAATATTTATTTTTGTAAAACATGGAGAGAAAATAATAAAATATGATTAGTGCTTGCCAGGGTCATGGTTACATGTTGATGTTTGGGCAAAGTGGTAGAGATTTGAGAACAGCTACTGTCAGATTCTCTCAACCCTTCCTAGTGCCAAATTTTTCTTCTTCCCTAAACCTAATGAAGAATACCCCTAAGCTTTTTAAAAACATGTCTGACATAATTATACTCCCTTCTCGTGAATCATGAGTATAAGCTAAGGGAGATTCTTTTGCAACCACCAGAAGTCTTCCACTCAGACTCTGCCTAAAGTGCTGATAGTATCTCTTCAAAGGTAATCATCTCAAATATTTTTTGTAGACATCCTACTTATTCACCCCACACCTGGCTCCCCTGAAGTCACAAAACAGATCTTTCTTAGGGAGTTGGGGTACTAGAAACCTGGGTATTTCCTTTCTTTTTTTTCAGTAGCAGAAGCTCTTTTATTACTGGATTATCATCTTTGTACTAAAATGACAATACTTCTTGGACAAGACAAACTGGAGGAAGCCAAGAAAAGTACTGATGGGAGTATAACGGGAGGTTGCATCGGAGAAGGTTTGGAAATGATCAAGTGCTGGGTCAGAAGATGAAGGCATAGAGGTAGAACGAATATGCGTGGGCTCCTGGGAAACACCACCCAGGTGTCACTGGGATTCTGTTTGTGTTCCTCTTAAGATCTTCCTCTTACATTTCTAGTTTCCTTTGCCTTATTTCATTTGTTGCATGACTTTCTAACCTAGATTTGAATAGAAGAAAAAGGGAATGAAAAGCCCTGAAATTATTTCACTATTTAGTGACTCTATAGGACTTCTAGCCAGATACTTCAAGAAGATATCTCATTTTAATTTAACAATAGCAAGTAATATAACCTCTGTTTTTAGGCTATATATGGTAGAAAGAAGCAGGGTTCCAACTTATATGGTCTCTTAATCTCTGCTAATGTCTCTTTGTGGAAGGATTCATTTCTCCACATTCTCTGTTTTTTCTGTTCATCTTTTTTTTTTAAGATTTTATTTATGTATTTGACAGACAGAAACAGTGAGACAGGGAACACAAGTAGGGGGAGTGAGAGAGGGAGAAGCAGGCTTCCCGCTGAGCAGGGAGCCTGATGTGGGGCTCGATCCTGGGTCTCTGGGACCATGACCTGAGCCGAAGGCAGTGGCTTAACCAACTGAGCCAACCAGGGGCCCCTTTCTGTTCATCTTAAGAAGGGGAGAGAAGGGCTGCCTGAGTGGCTTGGTTGGTTGAGTGTCTGACTCTTGATTTTGGCTCAGGTCATTATCTCAAGGTTGTGAGAATGAGCCCCGCATTGGGCTCCACACTGGGCAAGGAATCTGCTTAAATTTCTCTCTCTCTTTGCCCCTCCCCCTTCCTCTCTTTAAAAGAAAAGTGGAGAAAAGAGTTTTTTTTTTTTTAATTTATTTATTTGACAGAGAGAAACACAGCCAGAGAGGAAACGCAAGCAGAGAGACTGAGAGAGGGAGAAGCAGGCTTCCCACTGAGCAGGAAGCCCGATGTGGGGCTCGATTCCGGGTCTCCAGGATCATGACCTGAGCTGAAGGCAAGTCGCTTAACCAACTGAGTCACCCAGGCGCCCCAAAAGTGGAGAAAAAAAACAAAAATATTGAGAGTTCATAGATAAAGTAAAAATACATCATGCAAACAAAAATAATAAAATTGAAATTGTGTCACAATTGATGCTGACGAGAAGAATGTCAACTGAAGGGTCACTGTTTTAAAAATACAAGACCATGTGCCTTTATTTTATTTAGATTTTGGTTATACAACCACACAAAGCTTTGAATTTTGAGGGTTAGTCATACTACAACTATACCAAAAGATAGAAGCCACTGATGATGAAATTCAAGGAACAGTAAAACCATTCAAATCATACAGGAAGTATCATGAAGATTGGATTTAGGCAGTGGGGAAACATGAAAGGGTCTTATGCAGGAAAACAAAATGTAAATCTATTTACTCAAGATTCTTTATGAAGAATACATCAGAAGGAGGAAGACTGAATTCTGTAAAACATGTCTGAAGGCTAGTGTAAAAATGTATGTCAAGAATGATGGTGGCCTAGAGGAGGAGGGGTGGCAGTGGGGCTAGAAAAATATGATGGACTTGAACTGTGTTTAGAAGGTAAGAGTGTATAGGCTCTGGTGATTAAAAAGTCAAATTAAGAGTCAAAAATGATACCCAAATTTCTCTCTTCTCAACAAAGATGATGATGTCCCATTCACTGAAATAGAAGCAAAAGAATAAGAACAGATTCTACTGAAAAGGGAAGTAATTTGGTTTTGATACTGCTCAGTTTGAGTAGCGTTGGGGACGTTCAGGTGATGATGTCAACTAAGTTACTGAATAAATCTGGAAGTCAAAAAAAGTAATCAGCCAAAGATTTGGATTTCAAAGTTATTAACAAATACATTGCTCTGAGGATCATGGCAGGAGATGGAATTGCCAGGGACTGGTATAGAGCAAACATAAGGGACCTGGGCCAAGACCATAATGCATGTCTCCTCTGCCTCATATGCAGACTTTAAGGCCACTAGGTTTGGCTCTCTTCTCAACAATGCCCAGAGTAGCAAAATGCACATGCATTCATTTTATTCCACTTTATTGCTAAGCTATTGTTTTTTTTCTTTAATGCAAAATTACTATTCATATAATCTAAAACAATTTTCCTCTCATATGGTTGTTTTTAGAAGGCACAGAATAAGCTATTCCCAGATCTGTCTTCCACAGTTTACAAAAATACGAGAGTTCATATAAGTCATTTGCAAGAAGAATGGAAATAGGAGGAAAGTGATAGTTTCTGCATAATCTTTCCATTTTTGTGAAAATTGGAGTGTTCTATCCCACTGGTGTGTCTTGGGGGAAAAAAATCCCATCATAATTTCAGAGTACATAATGGGCTCTCTCCTTTCTCACACGTGTGAAATACAGTTGCAGCAATTTCTCTGTCTAGTTAGACAACATATTGTCTGGCAGCACAATTGTGTATGTTAACTTAATGCATTTCCCCATACATTTCCCAGGGTGTAGTCAGAAACAATTCTATCCATACCAGAAAAATAAAAAGTTCTTAGTAATGCCATCGATCCAATTATATCTGATAGCTTACGCATAGAATCACTGTGTGTAAAGCTTTTAATAATTTCAAACCATCTGTGATGCAAACATAAAAACGATAAACATGTGAAAAATGTTTCCCAAGTTTCATGAAACTATGTGCTTTTTTGTGTGTCTTGTACCATATACCTTTTGTCAACCAAGAAGTTACATTTTAATAGTCAATTTCATAGAGAATTTTTGAAGACTATATTAAGAGTTTCAATAAAACATTGCTTTGATGAATTCAGTAGATTTAGACTTAACTAAAGCAAGATGGAATAATGGGACACATGATCAAATGTTGGTAATAAAGTCAACTGCATGGTTAGTATGAAACTATAAAATAAAAAATTATTTGAAGACTTTGAAATTAGATCCGAGCAGATAACCAAAACTATCAAAAGTGTTCACAAACTTGAGTTTTTTCTTAATTTGATGAAAATTCAGATGGATGTTGACCACTTCAGAAATTAAATTTTCCTCATTGCAATTTTACCTTAAAATATAAATGCTATTTAGGCCCTAACATTAGTATTCTATTTGAATTGCAACAAATAAGAGTACAGAAAGGGAAATACTCTCCTAAGCTTTTTGTTAGATTCTGTTGCTGAAATCATAAAACAAAAAAAAGTATGTCATTAGATTTTTCTGGCAATGAGAGTTATTTCTCTAAAAAGTTAATTTTGTAGCTTTTAATGACACCATAAAATTAATAATTTCCCATTAAGTTAAGTATAATGCCTTACTCTAAAAGAAGAAAATAAAAATGATGCAAGCTAAGCCCATGGTTTATGATTTCTAATTTCACATTACACGGGCTTTCATATAAATGAAACAAAGTTATTATTGGCTCAAGTGATAATGAAGAATTCTGCAAACCTTCAATATTTGTTGGTTAACAGATATCCAACTAAATGAAACACTAAACAGTTCACTCTCACTTAGTTATTAGTACATGATGTTAAAAACAAACTAGCAGGGTGGCTCAGTTGTTTAAGTGTCTGCCTTTGGCTCAGGTCATGATCCAGGAGTCCCAGGATCAAGCCCCGCATCGGGCACCCTGCTCCGCAGGAAGCCTTCTTCCCCTCTCTCTCCCCTTGCTTGTGTTCCCTCTCTGACTGTGTTTCTCTCTGTCAAATAAATAAATAAACACACACACACACACACACACACACACACACACACACAACTAGCAGCAATATCAATTTCTACCTCTAAGAAATGTGTCTTCAAATGGGAACATAGGAAGTAAACAAAGTACACTGTCAGAATATGTGCTCATGTTTAACACAAACTGGTATACAACAATGAGTCATAGATTTAATTTGTCAAAATTCAATTACAGCAACATAGTTTACATAAACTTCATTTCATAATTTAACATCATATGCAGAATATTCCTTTTTAATGAATGAATGTCAATCTATGACAGTTCACAAATTTAAATCTCAAATTCCAAACATTTGAACAAGGAGGTAGACTATATGTGAGCAATGCTTTACAGTTCTATTTAAATAAATAAGAATGAAATTTAGTTTGTAAATAAACATTGTAGATATTCAAGATAACATTTATGCACAAGTTTTCATCTCTTCTTCAATCTTATTAAATGTCTATATGACTTCAAACAGCTTAATTATCTGTGTCTCAAATTTTTTTTTAAGACCTTATTTATTCATTTGACAGAGAGAGAAAGGGAGAGAGCAAGAGAGCACAAGCAGGGGTTGCTGCACAGGAGGAGGGAAGCAGATTCCCCATTGAGCAGGGAGCCTGATGCAGGGCTTAATCCCAGGACCCTGAGATCATGAGTGAGCCAAAGGTAGACACTTAACCGACTGAGCCACCCAGGTGCCCATGTGCATCAATTTCTTTCTCTATATAATACCTATTCCACAGAGATATTAAGTGGATGAAATCAGGTAATACTATAAAATTACACAGATAAAATTGCTTGATACATAGTAGTCAACAAATACCTCCAATTTTATCGTTATTTCCTTTCATTCATTTTCTCCCTATTTTTTAAATCTTAATGCCTCCCTTTCAGGAGAAATGCTTATGGAAATAATTTCAATGATCTGTATCACACATACACAGAGCCTGATATGTAGTAGGTGCTTCCCCACCAAAAAGTCTGTTATTGAGGGCGCCCGGGTGGCTCAGTGGGTTAAAGCCTCTGCCTTTGGGACAGGTCATGATCTCAGGGTCCTGGGATCGAGGCCCCTGTCAGGTTCTCTGCTCGGCAGGGAGCCTGCTTCCCCTCTTTCTCTTTCTGCCTCTCTGCTTACTTGTGATCTCTCTTTCTGTCAAAATAAATAAATAAAATCTTAAAAAAAAAAAAAAGACTTACTGAGTGGAAAATAAAAGAAGAAACTAACTTTTATTTAGTGATGATACTTATGCAAGCTCACGCCATGTGCTGATAGAAGTCAAATATGCAGATAGAGTCTCACGCATCCTGGATGAACTTCATGGCGTATCATTATACTCATGTTGCAGCTGAAAAACACTGAGGACGAAGGTGTTTATGGAACTTTCCACTGTCGTAGCTGAATGAAGGTGGAGCTGTGACTCACAGTTAGGTCTATCTGGTCCAAAATTCTATTATTTTCCCAGTACATTATACTGCCTCTTCACAGCTCTCTTTAGGCTCTCAAAAACGCCACATCTTAATATATTCTTACAGATTTCTTTCCAGAAACAAAGAGGCCAGACCTAAAAATTACCACGTTGCAAAAGCCTCCATATAAAGTAAAGCTTCTCTGTTGGGAGGACTTGATAATAAAATATACATTCCCCTGATATTACCCCTCTGCATTAACCCTACATCCCAAAAAATACCCTGCTCCTCCTTTTCTTACCCACTATGTTTTTTTTTCTTCAAATAATGCCTATTTCCCTATATATTTGCCTCCCTTTCATGCATCAGTCTCTTAAGTTCAAAAGGTAACTGTTAAAAACAATCTGACTTCACGTTTATATTTAAACTAACACAGTCCCAAACTTCAGGATCTATCCCAGGACAGAGCCATATTGGGACAATTGTTTAAATCTACTACAGGACATCCTGAGACCCATGAAAGCATCTTTTTAATTTTCACATTTACGAATCAAATACTAAGTGACTGCCATATAGGTCCAATAAATATCTCCTGAGTGAGTGAATGAACTGGAATTAATATTCAGAATTACAATGTGGAAGCCTCATAGGCTCTTTTGAAAAAGGTCAAATGATGTTCAATATACTGCACTTACTAAAAATGGATAGTTAAATAATAAAACTGTAACATGATATTCAGAAATGAAAGTAATTTCTGAGCTAACCTTTAACTTCATTTTAATTAGAAAATTTGGTTAAGTAAAATAACCGATTATCTAGGCATTAGAATTGAGTAAAATTTTCACTGTTATTGCCTTCTTCTTGTACTTGGGTTCTTTCTGGCAAGGTTAGAAGAGCACTGGGGCTTCAGTGAAGAGAGCAATAGTGGAGTCTCCTTGAGAGAAACTGTGATGTCACTTCTACGAGTGTGATAGATCCCCTGAAAATTCTGTAAGAAGAGGCAACAGGTGAGAATAGGGAGATCCTTGTTCTGGGTCAGTTATATTTCCTCATGAGACAGTGTGTTAAACTAAAAGAGTCTATGTAGTTATACTACATTCATTCAGCAATTATTTATAAACCACCTAACTATGTGCTAGGCATTGTTCTATGTGATAGGGACACATGATTTATTGAGAAAGATAAGGAGACTTGGCATTTTTCAGTTTACATACAAATGTGAAGAAACCATAAAAATAACAAATAAATTACAAGGTCCATTAGAAGGTGATACCTGCTATGGAAAAAAGAAAAACTAGAGAAGGGTCAAGGGATTGTGAGTACTTGCATAGGGATAGATGAAGAAATCTGTAGAAGCACAGAGGCTGAGACCATCAAAGTAATCCAGGTAAGAGAAAATGATGATTTAGGCCAAGAAAATACCAGTGGAAGTGGTGAGACCTATTTAATTCTTGATGTATTTTGAAGTTAAGACTACCAGATTTGCCTGAAAAGTTGGATAGGATGTGTAGGAGCAAGAAAGGAGTCAAAGAGGAGTCCACAGTCTCTGATGTGACCAAATAAAAGGATGGTATTGCCAACCAGCGAGACATGTAAGATCAGAAGAATAATGGTGAAAATGACATGTCTAGACAATCACATGGTGATGCCCAGTAGATGGCTCCATGTATCTAAGTCTTGAAGAGAGGTCTTGACTGGATCATCAGTTTATACTGTATGTAAAGCCATGTCATAGATGAGATAACCAAGGGAGTGTGAATGTATGCAGAGAAGAGCACCATGGCGAATCTCTGGGAAACTCCCACATTAAGTTGTGGAGGAGGGGAAAGCAGCAGTAGGCTGAGAAATGAAACCAGTTTTATAACACGAGATAAAAATAAATCTAATGTCCAGAAGCCAAATGAAGACAGTCTATCAGTGAAACTTCAATTAAGACTATGATTCAAGGGTTTTAAGTTAGGCTTTTTTCTGATGCAGAAGGAAGAACCAGGACTAATGGAAACTTCAAGGATAAAAATCATATTTCAATGAGGAAGAAAAATTCGAATAGCAACATCTATTCATTATTAGATCCAGCTGAACTTTGTTTTTAATCACTAGAGGTATTCACAGACAGGCTGATGAGTATCACAGATATTCTAGAAATGATTCCCAATTGGATAGAAGACTAGACCATATGACCTATCAGATACACTCCAACTAATGAGTCTATTATTTCTGCCTCACTTAACACCAGAGGAGAAATACATCTGCTTTTCCATCTGTGGGCCTTTGCAATCTAAGCATTCTGTATCCAGAGTTATCTCAATGCTTCATCATAGACAAAAAAATGAATTTTAACAATGATTTAAGGCAAAGAAGAGAGGCTTCAGTACAAACCCACCTGAATCTCAATGTTGACACTATTAGTAATACATTTTATGGCTTTATGAAAGCTCCTTAAATATTTTTAAACCTTGGTCTCTTCAGAACTCTTACAATATTCTTGAAAGAATAAAATAGCTCACTGTGCTTTGCTCAGTGTTTGATATGCATTGCGTTCTTAAAAAAAAAAAAAAAAAAAAACAACCTTAATTCTCAGATCCCAGATTTAAAGACTATTTTTGTGTTTTAAAGTTAGCTGTCCCTGCAAACTTGAGTTCTAAAACACATGCTTCATTGAAGCAACATCATTACTAATAAACCAGAAAAAGAAGTGTATGATTTTTTTTCATTAAGACAAAATTTTTATTTGGTTTTGAAGATCATAATAAATTTTGAGGAGTCATGTTTGGAGTCAAATTTTCTACTGTATGTTTTAAGAGGACATTTGCTTACGTTATAATAATTGAAACATATTCTTTACAGAATTTTTTTGTATTATTACTTATTTATTTGACAGAGACAGAGAGAGATGAGAGTGCAAGCACAAGCAGGAGGAGTGGCAAGCAGATGGAGAGGGAGAATCAGGTTCTCTGCTGAGCAGGAAGCCGGATGCGGGACTCGATCCCAGGACTCTGGGATCATAACCTGAGCTGAAGGCAGACTCTGCTTAACAGACTGAGCCACCCAAGCACCACTAATTGAGACATATTCTAATTTCACAAGAAGATATGAAATTAGAGCAGCTGGATATGAATCCTGAATTGGTTATTTCCTGGTAATGTGATTTTGGCAAATGAGTTCCTATGACACTCAGTTTCCTTGTCTATAAGAAGGGAAAGACTGAATTAGAATTTTCATGACAATGAAATGACTTAACATATGTAAAAACCACAAAAAAGTGTTTGATTTATTAAAAAATTCAATAATCCTTAGTTTTTATTATTTGTTCCTCTGTTCTAGGAAAAAATTCTAAACTGAGCTAATTATTTCTATTTTAATATGTTGTCATTAGCCCAAACTATTTTTAAAATATCTTTATTAGGAAAATAACACATTAATACTAATTCAAACAACACAAAGAGCTTACAATAAAAAAGGGCCTCCTTCCTTTTACTTATAATCTATCATCATATATATGTATACAAATATAAACATAAATATATTTTTATACTCGAGAGGAATAAACTATCATTTTATACTTTCACTTAACAGTGTTTATGTTTCCAAATATATTAATTCTTAAATAGGCTAGATATATTAATTCTTAAATAGGCTAGATATTCAGAACGTCTGTGCCTTTGTGACTCTCATTGATTTTGCAAAATTGCTTCCCCAAATGGCTGAATTGTAATGCTCTGAGCAACAGCTTATGGAGGTTTTTTTTTTTCCCCATACCCTAACATCATTTTTGGTTATAATCAAACTTATCAAGTCTGATAGAAAAGAGAAGCATTTCAGGTTAACAGTACATGTGTCAAAGCTGTCTGTTGGTATCATCAACTTCTTGTGCAATTAGAAAAATTGGGTCCCTTATATATAAAGAAAATAAACATTCTGTTGTGTGTTTTTCAAATATTTCTCAAATAGTTATACCAGTTTGGCATTTTAACTGTGATCTTTAATTTTGGGATTCATCATTATCATTTTTGCTTGTACAGAAGTTTTATGTCATAAAATATTTTAATTGTTTACTTATGGTTTTAGTATTTTTCCATCTTTCTTAGAAATCCATTAAATATGGGGCGCCTGGGTGGCTCAGTTGGTTAAGCGACTGCCTTCGGCTCAGGTCATGATCCCGGAGACCCGGGATCTAGCCCCACATCAGGCTTCCTGCTTGGTGGGAAGCCTGCTTCTCCCTCTCTCACTCCCCCTACTTGTGTTCCCTCTCTGGCTGTGTTTCTCTCTGTCAAATAAATAAAATCTTTAAAAAAAAAAAAAAAGAAATCCATTAAATAAGTTTCCCTTATAATATTATACTTTTTTTTGCATTTAATCTTAGACCAGTTGAGATTTATGGTGGTGGAAAAGAGGGGGAGTTAGGGATTTAGTCTTTCTTTTCTTTTGTCCCTAAATGCTTCACTACTTATTTTTCCAATATTTCCTGAATAAAGGATTCCTTCACTCTGATTACAAATATATACTTATTATGGAATATATGTCCACATTTATTTCAGGAGGAATGAGAAATCTACTTTATCAAATAACTGTTTGATCCTATTTTAAAATTCAGTAAATTTTTAAAAGTATGTTTAAGTACCCAACCAGTCTTACATACCTGAAACAAAATACATTTGGGTGTAATTTACTCTGCTTGTAATATGCCATTTAAATACATTTGCTAGTATTTTTGTGACATTATTTTTAATTGTGATACGATTATATAACATAAATTTTACTCTTTTAACTATTTTAAATGTGCATTCAGTGGCAGTAAGGACATTCACAATGTTGTGCAAACATCACCACATCCATTTTCAGAAATTTTTTCATCATCCCAAAGACAAATTTTGTATCCATTGAACAGAAACTCTTCACTTTTCCCTCTCCACAGCACCTGGTAACCCTCCCCATGTACATGAATTGGCTAGTTCTAAGTACCTCATATAAGTGAGGTCATAGGATTGTGTTTGGATTATTTTACTTAGCATGTTTTCAGTGTTCATCCAAGTTATAACACGTATCTGAATTTCATCGTTCTTTAAAGTTGGATAATATTCTGTTACACACACACACACACACACACACACACACACACCACATTTTGTTTATCCATTTATCTGCTGAGGGTATTTGGGTTGTTTCTGCTTCTCAGCTATCAGCTATCATGAATAATGAAGCTGTGGACACTGGCACACATTTGGTAATGTTTTAAAACTCTTGCATTGATATTCAAACTGAATTCTTGTAATGTTTTATTTTTTGTGAAATCCGTATACTTTTAAGGAAATTACTTATAAAATGGTAGAAATCTAAATGTGTTACATAAATTTAACAATCACTTAAATTTGAGGAAGCAAACAGAAGTCACAATTGCTCTGCATGGATCTAAATTTCTTTCAAAAAGTGTTTATAGTCAGGTTCTGACTTAGTACTACAAGTAACAGTAATCTCTTACCTAGATGTTTGGTGATGCAGGGGATGAATTAATTTTTCCTTCCTGTATCTTTTCCAGAGAAAGTTCATTTTTGGGGGGGAATCTCAATATATACAGTATTTGATTTTATATCAAATTTACTTACTTCCTTATGTCAATAAGTCCTTCAAAGTCAATAATAATATGGGAATCCATTAGACTACTAATGTAAGGCCTCTTGATTTTAATTTATCTTCCTTCTCCCTTTGAAGATCTATCTATATGAGAAGCCATTTCTACTGCAACAACAAAAGAAATGACAGAAAACCTACCTGTGTTCTATGGGTGCAGAGTAACTCACTAAAGGCTTGCTGAATTAAACATATAAATGAATAAGGAAATGAATGAAGAATGGTAAGATTATAGAAAGGGACGTGAGTTGGAAGATCTTTTCACTCTCGAGGAATCCTTGAGGAAGGATATATAGATTTGGACACATTTCAATGGCACTTGCATTTTAATGATCCTTTTGAAGTACGTTTTCAGTTTTCCAGTTGGGGGTAAATGTGAAATAACCTGGCAGAAAGGAAACAACAGATTGAAACAGACTGAAGGGGTGCTTGGTTGGCTCAGCCGTTAAGTGTCTGCCTTTGGCTCAGGTCTTGATCTGGAGTCCCAGGATCGAGCCCCACATCGGGCTCTCTGCTTCACAGGAAGCCTGCTTCTTCCTCTCTCACTCCCCCTGCTTGAGTTCCCTCTTTAGCTGTGTTTCTCTCTGTCAAGTAAATACATGAAATCTTTAAAAAATAAAATAAAACAGACTGAAGATCCTCTAAGAGATCTGAACATAGAAAGGAGAGATTATTTTGAGAAGTATGAGGACATATTCTGTGAGGTCGCACTGCTGAGCCCATTAAAAAGGATGTGGAGAGAAGAACATAATTCAGGATTAGGAACACGTGGGTCAATGTAACATGGAGACAAAAAAACTTTAAGTACCAAGTAGAAAAATATTGAAATACATCGGGTGTGCATTAGTTAAAAGAAAGAATTACTGAAAAAGACAAGGACTTAGACATAATATCACTGCAAATTTCTAAATTTTGCTAGAAAACAGTTATTTCAGTGCCACTCTACTGGAGAGAATGCAGTCCATAGCATTTTGGATTGTTTTTCTTTTTCAAAGAAAATGTGAATCTGAGTGTCATGTTATTTTCCAATTGAGATTTATATTCACAGGTGGGAGACTAGGAAACTGATATGAATGAAATTGAAATCATGAAGCCCAATCAAATCCTCTCTTCCATTTCCTTTAGAAAAGTAAAAAAGCAATGCTATGCAATAGTCTCTGTCTGGTAAAGATAAAACGGGTTTAAGATGTAAGCTACTGAGTGGCTTTTGGAAAACTGCATTGCTTAGAAAAATAGAGAGGTATTTCCAAGATTGTAGGAGGTGATATTGGCTTTGAAATAAGGTCACAGTTTCCACAGCTAGTAACACTGGGTCTCTGTTACCTCTTCTTAAAGGGATCTGATAATTACTTATAAAGTTAGAAAAAATAACACTCATCAAGAATTTGGATTTGGGTTTTCACCTTTTGGATTACAAAGAAAGAAACGAGCTCTGTGAGAAGACATGCCAAGTTTCGGGAACTGCTTCCAGCCAGGCACAACGGCAGCCCCTCTCTCTGGGCTGAGCAGAGTAACCAAAGTACAGGGCAAGAGCGGTGCTTTTGAACCTATTCTGAAACTTTAATTTTCTGCATTAATCTACATAAGGAAATGATTTGAAAAGCAGCACTTGGGAATGTAGCTGTGTTTGATCTTAAAAGGGGCCAAATTTGGTGCCAATTTACACTCCTGGTGATCTACTGCTTTAAAAAGTCGGCAGTAACTCAAGATGAGAAATAAAAAGTGGGCCTCGAGGCAAAATTAATTGGAAGGAAAGGTCTGATGCATTTCAGAGGATTCTGAAGGCAACATCAAAAGATATTTTTAAAAGGCGTTGAGAGGTTCGATTGCCCAGGTGGCCAAATAGGTATAGTTGCAAGCAACCAGCAGATCCCATCCACTCACGGCCCTCTCAATTTGCTCACACTTCTGAGATGCAGTCCTTTTGCATGTCTAGCAGTAATAGAACAGAATACAGCTTTAGCCACTTATATGTAACTTTGTTTCTTAGGTCCTATAAAGCACTTGTTGGTGGAGGACCAAGAAATTGTGTTAATTTTCTTTCTTCAAGGATGAATATTGTGTTTATTAGCACCAAATTTATACCCCAAGCTACAGTCCTATTCTTTTCTTGGATATGTCATATAGCTCTGCATGTCAACACTAAATCATAACGCAATCTTTGAAGACATTTTAAACCACAACGAAACTCTCCACATTTATCCAGCACAATAAACAACTAGATATAAGAAAGCATGGCTAAGTTTACAGACAACTTCTTATAAGTTTTGATCACTGCTTGCAGGACAGAGACTGCAAAATGTTTCTTTTTTTTTTTTTTTAAGATTTTATTCATTTCACAGAAAGAAACACAGCTAGAGAGGAACACAAGCAGGGCGAATGAGAGAGGGAGAAGCAGGCTTCCCGCCAAGCAGCGAGCTTGATGCGGGATCCCAGGACTCCAGGATCATGACCTGAGCTGAAGGCAGACGCTCAATGACTGAGCCACCCAGGTGCCCCTGTAAAATGATTCTGATTATAATATGCATACCAGCTGGAAATGTTAAAATTAAAAAAAAATAAGTGTGTATTAGACTATGGAATATAGTATGTATGGATTTAGAGAGAGAGAGTTTGTGTTAATGACAATGGGTTTTCTTCCTGAATCTCTCCAGGATCTTCTGCATGAGTCTCTTAGAATTATAGAGGAACATACTGCCACATGTTGCCTCCTTGGAGACGCGACTATCAAGAAATAATTGCACTGATTCTAAAACATCTGTAAATGTAAACAATAGATGTGCATAGTCTATTTTTTTAATAATCTCGCAAACAAAAATATTAAAAACAAATAAAAAGAGCTGTTCATTAAAATAATTTGATAATATGACATATGTTCCCCAAATTAAGTGATTAAACATAAAGCACAAGAGTTAGATAAATCATTCTTAATGTGTTTGAACAGCATTTGTATATTTTCTATAATTCAAAATCTTAAACGTCTTTCAATTCCTTGTTACTCAATTAAATCAGCAAATTAACTTGGTATTGGAGACTAACTGAAATCAAATCTATCCAGAAAGGTCAGGTAGTGAAGTCAGGATAAGGTCATTTCTTCAAGAAGTCCCATAGTTACTTATTGCCCTTTGTTGTGGGGGACTGTGTCATGCCCACACTAATTACCGGATCAAACAGACAGCAGGCATCAAGGGCAGAGAGGGCTCTGAGAGAAGTTGGGAAAAGTAGGTCTTTCTCTAACATACCCCCTGAGGGAGAAATCACTTTTTATTATAAAAGATTAAACTTTAAATCCATAAATACTTTTGTTCTCTGCTCAACAGTTCACAGCATCCCACCACACCACATACTTTACAGCTCCCAAACGTCCATCCTACACGGCTCAAGGGCAGGGACTGTAATCATCCCCGCCACTATTTTTGTGAGAGTTGGGCAATAATTACTCCGTGGGAAAGAATCACCGCTTTTGAAATAAATTACGGTTTTCAGAATGTTGGTTTTAATTTGCTATGCTATGAAAGCAAATGAAAACAAATGTAGGTCAGCTTGATAGATGATTCTGCTCTGTTCTCTCAGAAACTTTTTCTGTAAAAGGGCTTTAAGACTTCTCTCATTGTGATAAGTGGATGTATGAAATGCACATCCCTTTAAAAGTAATTTAAAGTAATTTAGCATTCTATTCATCAATTAAAAATGGCAACTTTTCTAAGGTATAAATTGTTACTTGTATGTATTCCATAGAAGTCCTAATCATTAGGAGCTCTCATTCCTAACATTCTTACATATTTTACACAAACAACTAAGTAATACAAAAATGTGAGCTTTACCAGTCAAGTTAAAAATGTAATGGGTCCCCCAAAAGTGAAGAATCTACGGTAACAGCAACCTCGCTATCTCCATCTGCAAAGAAGCTATGCCTTTGAATAATTCATAATTTCCCAGTCACCTCATTTGGAACATAAAAGTTTTATTATATATTCTGTGATTTTGAAAATTAGTCCCTGCTTAAACATTCTGCGATTCTAAAAATTCTAGAAGGTACAGTAATTTTCTAGAGATATATGTTCTATGTCAGTAGAAATAGGCAGTTTTGTTATTTCATCTTCCCATAAAATTATAAAATTTAATCTCAAACAAAAATTAGACACTATACAGTGTTCTTGTTTCAATATTCATCATTACATATCAAATATAGACTACTGCATTTTTCAGTATAAATTCACTCATGCTATCACTTGAAGAGCCACCATGACTTGAAATGCCTTTCACACCTGGCCAACCTGATTTGGTCAGAGATACAGAGCTGCATATTATTGAGAAGGAGATACTGAGTCTGTCACTGGCTTTCTCACATCCAGAGAATAGACAAGCGTTATTCTGAGAAACAGTACAAGTTACATAGTATTTAAATATACAATTTAGAGAATCTTGTATTCATAATGGATTAATTGAGTTCCTTTACAAAGACATTTTTCTTCGTACCCACATTTCTACCACATTTCAATACTAAGTAAACATTTTCATGTGCGTTTCTTTGCCTACTTTAATATTCGTAACACATGATTATGAAATAAATCCAAAAAATTTAATTGTAAAATATGTATCTACTGAATGCACCTTTCTTACAGTAGAGTAAATCTTGCTTAAAAAAACAAAAAACAAAAAAACACACACAAAAAACGAACACCTGCATGTCCAAAAACCTCATCTGAAAGTTAAATTTTACAGTTTGGTAGGCTGCAACAATTTATTCCTATTTGAAATAATTATAAACACAACATTCTACTTAATAATATTTACTAAAATTTATCATATTAGAAGATAATTGATAAACTACAGCATTTATTTCTGTAATCTTTAATATTAGGATAATTACATGGTTCTTGTTTCAAATTCACGCTTGAGAAAGTAAATTACCAGCTTGAATCTGAGTTTAAAAAAAGGAACTCTGTTTACCCTTTGGAAATTATGAATATAAGTGATGAAACTATGCCACTGAATGTTATGTCATGATTCTGGTGATAGAAATCTCGTATGAAAAGAAAATGACTAGTGGAAAAGTACTCTCAAGAGAACAATATGGTAATTATTTTTATAAATGAAGCCTGACTACAGAAGACTAGAGTTTATAATCTAATGGTCTAATACAGAGTAGATTACCTTCCTGATTATAATAATTTCCTGTAAATTGACTAATACTATATATTTAGTATCATTAATTCTACTCTTTTTTATAATAGGAATATACATTGTAACATGGACCAAAATATAATCAAGTGAGTATGTATATTTGGATAAACTGGTAAACCATTTACATGTTAAAAAATATGTAATTATGCTTCCTGTATTCACAGAATAGAAGTGCTATGGTCTTTAGGTGAAAACTCTTCATATCATTGTACTTTCAAAGACTTCTCTTTCCGTATCATATATTTGCGTATACTAATATAATGAAGTTTTAAATATTGATTTCATGAAAGACAATGAATAAAACATCAAGTCTTATTTTTAATATTTTCTTCTTAATTCTATGAGAACAGAGCATATATGCAGTACCTTTGGATATTGCTTGACAGGAATCAGTACCCTTTCTGAGAGCTTTATGTTTTTGTTGCTGATGACATCAAGATATTTCTTTTCTTCATCTTCCTTTTTTCCATCAGAACCCTGAAATTTTTCAATTTCTGAAAAACAAAATCACAAGAAAAAACAGTAAGTCAAAGGAGAAATCATCGTAAATATGATTGTTCTTATTACTTGCCTTCTTAGAAAGATTTTGAAAACCCCTGATGGAATTGAAACACCTGTTAACAGCTGTGGGCACGCTGCTACCATATGTTAAGACGACCTCTGTCAGGGCGCCTGGGTGGCTCAGGACATGATCCCAGGGTCCTGGGATCGAGTCCCACATGGGGCTATTTACCCAGTGGGTAGACTGCTTCTGCTTCTCCCTCTGCCTGCTTCTCCATCTGCCTGCGCTCCCCCTGCTTATGCTCTCTCTCTCTCTCTCTGATAGGTAAATAAATAAAATCTTAAAAAAAAATAAAAGAGGACCTCTGTTAACTCAAACTAAAGTTACCATTGAAGATGTGACTATCTTCCATGAAACAAATGAAGAAGTAAATTTTTAGCATCTTCGAAGAAACACAAGGAAAAATATGCCCTTTAACAATATAAAATATTTAAATGAACATAGCTTTCCTAGGAACAATAAATAGAACAAACTATATTTTAAGGTTATATGTTTCATTTTTACTCAGGATTATTCCTACAAAAAACTGAAAATATTAATCATCCATTATCAAATTGGATAGTAAATATAAATAGCATATTATTTTATATTCTAACAAAACTTAAAGGCAATTAAAAAAGGGGTCACAGCAAAGTCTTTTAAAGGATTAAATATGTAAATTATATCATTTATATTCATCATTATGAAATTATCTGTCCATATGCTTAAAAAGAATCACTACTGTTGCCTTATGAGACTATTCCCAAAATGGATATATTTTTAGCAAATGTACAATATTTATTTATTCTTTCTTTTAAAATTAATTTCACAGAGATTCTTAAACTTCTATTTTGAGTACCACAAACAAAAATAGAAAAATATCTGCTTTTATGAATCTATATTCTGATGGGGAAAATGAGCAATTAGAAAATGAATATATACATATATAAATATATATACACATGCACATTTATGTGTGGAGGTAAAGAATAAATAAAGCTATTAAGACAGTTTTTTGTTTGTTTTTTAGTTTTGTTAGATACAGAACAAGATCATTTTGTTCCTGTAATTTTGGAGTAAAGGAAAGGTGATGATATCTATTAAGTATGGAACGTCTCAATTCATGTTAATTTATATTGCATTTTGAAACAATTATTTTTTAAAGATTTGACTACTTCTGGAGGTAAAAGAAATACTGTAATGCATCTAACAGTTTTATTTGTAGTTACCATCTTTTCCAAAATGATTTCACATACCTTATATAAAATCCCTATAATATTCTGGATGGCAATCTTCTAATATATTGTTTATTTGGCTCATGTGGAATTGTTAAAAATCTTTTTGAAGCTTACATTGCTTCAGATAATGACAGAATGGATGCTACACTACATTACTTACACACAGTCATTTGCAATCACTTTTTTCAGGTATATGCTGTAATTTCCCTAAAGACAATTATCTTATTTTTTTATCTTAAAATAAACTGTGCTGCTTGAAAAAAAAAAAAAAGCTATATGTAACAGGTCTATAATTTCTACTCAGAACAATGGCATCAGATTCTTACTTTTCCACTCAATTATTAACAAGCCAGTTTAACTGACTGTCTTTTTCAACCAAGAAGCATTTTTCTATTCAGGCTTTTCAATCCCTTATATAATTATTACATACAGAACTCTGACAACTGCAAAAAAAGAATATTCATTCTATCTTCTGATACTGGCAGTGAACTTCTGATCACTGCCCTCTGGGTGCATGTGCCTATCGAATACCATGCTTCCTAGTTTGCTGAGGCAGTTGTAATGTGGGATACACTGAAGAAACCAACTCAGTCCCCAATCTGTTAAATGCAGTTTCTCCCTTGTCGTTCTGTCATAAAATAAATTGAATTTGTTTGACATTATTTGTTCTCTACAAAACTATTACCCTTGGCATTTTTAGATGTTTGTAATTTGATCAATCGATTAATTCCAATAAATTTTCCATCAAGAAATGGAGCTCAATAAAATACCATTTCCATTCCTTTTTCTGCTCATTTCTACACTTTCCTTTTAGAAATGTTGATGTATCTTTTGCCCTGCTGATACTTTCAAGGAGCTATCTTGCCCTTCTTTATTATTTACAGGACTAATAGCTCAGTAATTGCATTTGTCAATGCATAGTCACAAATGGTGTAAGCCAAATATGCCTGATTTTAAAACCAGGGAAAACGGGCGCCTGGGTGGTTCAGTGAGTTAAGCCTCTGCCTTCGGCTCAGGTCATGATCCTGGGTCCTGGGATGGAGGCCCACATCAGGCTCTATGCTCGGCAGGGAGTCTGCTTCCTCCTCTCTTTCTCTGCCTGCCTCTCTGCCTACTTGTGATCTCTCTCTGTCAAAAAAATAAATCAAATCTTAAAAGAAAAAAAAAAAAAGAAGAAGACCAAGGTATATATACCTGGAGCTCCGAGAAGTTGAAAACTAAAGCAATAAAACTAAAGAAACACTAAAAACTACAATTCAAGAAACTTTCATAAAAGAACTATATGATAACGTCACATGAATTAAGGACTCTGACTAGCTCAATGTTCTGATCTGAGGGAGAGGGATAGGTAGGAGGAGAGGTAAAGGGAAAAAAGGGTAGAAAAGAGAAGGAGAGAGACAGATTGATTTTGAGACTAACAGGTATAAACAATGCAAGATTTAATAGACTAGAAGCAATTGCTACAAAATTAGTTCCAGACAAGTGTTTAAAACTCTGGATTGAAAAACAACAACAACAACAAAACAAAACAAAACACAGAAAGCAAGAAGACAAAAAATTGGCTTGAAAATATGAGCAGAATATGTCTGCCTCAGTTTGACACCTGGAAATTAGGAAAGATTTATTAGTGTATTGTAAGGATTAACTAAGTTAATATGAGCAAGGTGCTTAGAAAAGTGTCTGTCTAAAGCATATGGTTTTTATTATTATTCTCATTATTATATATTAAATGTAAAAGGACCAAAACAATGTTTGCACTAGAGCCATAAGGCAAAATTTCACTGAAGGGAGCCAGAAACTGATCTCCAGGTGGAGATCTGGAGAATGGTTTCTTAAGAAACCATTATAGAGAAACAGGGAATGCAACTGCCTGGACTGAAGAATCATATTATATAATTCTTATGTATCAAGAAAGGCTTTTCATTTTGCTAATATTTTTTTAAAGATTTTATTTATTTGACAGAGAGAAACACAGCTGGAGAGGGAACACAAGCAGGGGGAGTGAGAGAGGGAGAAGCAGGCTTCTTGCTAAGCAGGGAACCCAATGTGGGGCTCGATCCCGGGTCTCCGGGATCATGACCTGAGCTGAAGGCAGCCGCTCAATCAACTGAGCCATCCAGGTGTCCCCATTTTGCTAATATTTTAAAAATATTTTTAATATCTGCCCTATGTTTGTCATTCAGTACATTCTATAGCTCCAAGGATAAACAATGCCAAATCATTTAAAGTTCAGATTAAATTCATTCTGAAAATATGAATAAAATTTCAGTAAAGGGGATTCTATTTGAGTATCTGAATTTATACCTCCACATTCCAGTCACTTTCTTAATATATGTGATTTTTTTCTGAAGTCATAATTCATACTTTCTTTTTTAAAAAATATTTATTTATCCACACACTCACACACCAGCAGCGGGAGGGGCTGAGGGAAGGAATTCCTGAGCAGACTCCCCACTGATCATGGAGCCCAGGCTGGGCTGGACTTTACCACCCATGTGATCATGACCTGAGCCAAAACCAAGAGTCTGTCACTCAGTCAAGTGAGCTACAGGCACCCCCATAATTCATACGTTTCTAAACTGGGTGTGTTGAGTATTTAACAGTGGTCTCCCATACACTTCTACCTAACATTTTTCTGACCTCCAGAATACACTGGCTTAAGATTTTAGAAACATCAGTAACTATAAAATTGACGTGTTAGGCTGTGTCTATACAGCAATGCTTTATACAAGTTATTTTATTGTGGTTAAATTTATTTTTGTAACTGGCACATTATAGAGATTCATATTTTTAAATATAAATGACATAATTTCATAATAACAGAGAAATCACAATTATCTTATTTCACGGAAAATCAGTTATTTAACGTAAATGAGCTTTCCTCTTAAAACCAAATTTAAAATTGGGCATTTGCATATTTTAAGTGATCTTTCTAAAATAAATTTTTTACTTCCCAGTCATTTCAAAGAGAGTATGTTTTGCATGTTACAGGGACTTTACAATGAATGTGAGTTATTCTATCAAAGCTAATCAATGTGAGTAATGACTTTATTCTTTCATTAATTGAATAAATACTCCTGAATTATAGTCTACCTCATAAACTACATGGAGAATTACATATAAAAGGAAGAGTAAAATCCAGGAAATAATGAGGGAGACTTAGAATACATGATTGAGGTTGAAGAGTCACTAGTGATAAGACTTGGGATAAATTCTAAAGGTAAAATATCTTCTCCTAACTATAGATAGGAAGTGAAGGGGGAGGGAGAGAAAAATAAAGGACAATCCTAGATAAGTGATCCTACCAACAACATTGATTGTGTATGTGCACATGCACATGTGCTGATTTATTTCACCAAGAAATCATATAACTGATGTTGTTGGAACTATATACTAAATAATAATAAATATGTAGTTAGTCAAACAAATTACATAGAACATGGTTATACTTAATTTTTTTGTGTGCCTAAATTTTTTCATGGAGTGATGCATGCTCTTCTGAGTACTTATAGTTCTAAAATTCACATAACTTCTAGTTCTAGGGAAATTTTAAAGAATCAAGACACATTTAATTTTCAATTAGACTTGGAAAATAATTTTTAATGCGATATGAGAGAAAAGGACATTCATATGCAGGTATAATTGTATAATATATTGAAACAAAGAACATGTAATTAGTCTGGGAAGAAAACAAGTTATGGTCAATAAAATATAAGTGATCTTTAAATATAACAATGGGGAATGATGCCAGTATTGAGTTATTTTAAAATTTATGCTTTGTCTAAAACCAAAAGTCAATAAGAGGTTGTAAAAAATTCTTTTATTTATGGATATTTTCCGAAAAGACTTTATAATATAAATGATGCTCGACTGCCTAGTGATTAGAAGTCCTTATTATAAATGGCGCATGAACAACTTAGACTTACATAATATAACTGAGCAAAGGTTATCCTACTTATTACACCTTCAAATTGCACCCTTTCAGTTTCTAAGTAGAAATGTTTCTGAAGTTTGTATTTGAATACAGAACAAAACTTTTATCAATTACTGTTAATAGAGTGAAAGAGTAAAACGTAATTTTCATCTTCCTTTTAGAATCTCCATGCAAAATCTCAGACTTCAGTATTCTATAATGCAGTAGGATTCCAGCATTTCAAATTCTAAAACTCTAAGTCTAGAATGCATGGCCAAATAAAATAACAATTGTTTGTTGTGAAACATTAAAACTTAACATTAATAATAAAAGAATCTGAGGAAATGACTCAGCACAAATTTTGCTTCATTGATACTGATTGGAAAGATATCTATACTTTCAAATCTCAGTCTCAAAGAAAGGGTGAGGAAATATCAATGTTACTTTGACATATGTAATTTTTTTTAGCAGCAAAACTCCATGGGGTACCAATTATCTCCCTTTTCAAATAAATAAACAGGAGTTCAAAGAGCTAATGAAATACATACTATAAATACAAGAATTTTGCAAAACAATAGGAAAAAGGTGATTTAAAGCTTTGAGAAGAGTAGTTTTCAGTGTACTCTTACATAAAACAATGCAAACAAAAATGATAAAAAGAGAAAAGGAGCCATGCTTTGGCTATATCTTTTATCCTGGGGCACCCAGGTGACTCAGTTGGTTAAGCATCCAACTCTTGGTTTCGACTCAGGTCATGATATCAGGGTCATGAGATGGAGCCCTACATTGGGCTTGAAAGTCTCTCTCCCTCCATCTCTGCCCCTTCTGCTCACGTTTTCTCTCTCTCCAAGATAAATAAATCTTTTTAAAAAACACCATTTAACAACTTGTTCTTATATAAAGTATCTTCTGGGAGGTGGCAACTAAGGTTTATGTCTTACCTTACCTGCTTCCAGGAAGCTCAGAGCTGAGTATCTTTAAGGAGAACTCACCTTTTTCTATCTCGCCTAGGATTAGGATTTCTTTACAAAGCTACCACCCTCTTTACAAATTTTTGATTATTTAATTTGCAATAACATTTTTATCCTTATTTTGTACATGCTTTATTATAAGCTGCCTCAAATCCACTTCAGAAATAAGTGATAAATACCACTTTATTTTAAAACTAATATTCAGTATTTATAATTATTAAGCCAACAATCTCTACTAATGCAAAATTTGTCTAAGTTATGTTTGTGGTCTTTGGAGTTAATTCTAAATGGTAAAAGCAGGGCTGTACCATCTGCTCGCTATATAATCTTAAGCAAATTAGCCTTAGTTCCTTTTCTTTTTTTTAAGGAAAGTAAATCTATCAAATAATGACATTATGGGAATTAGCCAATAATTAAGGTGTTGTTTTGATATTATAATGTTCATATCTGTCTCCCTCTATATTTTAATGTCTGAGCAGATTTATTTTACTCATTTTCACAGTCCCTGGACTTAGCTCAATAACTAACTAGGTAAAAGAAGAAATTATGCCCTAAATCTGTGTTTCCCATCAAGGAAAAATGAAATGGGCAATTTCTGACAAAACAGAGCTTAAATATAAGAAGGGAACTTTATGTGTGAATAATGATGCTAGCAAAAGAGATGTTGCAAATAATGGATCTCTCAGAATAAAGGTCAGCAGAGCTAGTAAATAGTAGTCCAATTCCAAAAGGTCTTAAGGGATGGAACAATGTTCTGAAACATGGCATGGTATTTTCCTTCTTATTGAAGGCATGAATAACTATTTCAGATTCAGTAATGGTAAATCAATAGTAAAGTTCTGCAAATAATTTAAGTATCTACAGAAGTAACTTGATAATTGAAACACAAACAGAGACTGTAAAGCTTGTTTTAAAAACAACCCAGAGTTGCCTGGTGACTCAGTCAATTAAGTGTCCAACTCTTGATCTCAGTTCAGGTCTTGGTCTCACGGTCATGAGTTCAGGCCCTGTGCTGGACTCCATGCCCAGTGTGGAGTCTACTTAAAAATAAACAAATAAATAACCCAACTACTTGTTTTCAACAAGATTAACCATAGGACAATGAACTATTTTAACTACTAATTCACTTTAATACCCTGAACTCACTAAAAAAGTGAAATTACTGATACCTATGTCCCCCCCTTTCCTGGCTGCTTTTCCAAATTCCAACCGCTGTAAATCTCAACTCACAGTTTCTCTTCCCCATGGAGTACAGAGTAACATACAGGGATTTCTCTCTTTGTGAACATGTACCACTCAAGTCATGTATTATATATTCAATCAGTACTACCCATCAGTCCTCTAACACAAGGCCACACCCTAACTCTATGGCTTTGGACAAGTCACATAAGCATTCTGGGCTTCATGTGTTCCCTCCAGATCATCCTAAAATGAGAACCAAATCTTAGGAAGGGCATCCTAGTATATTCTCAAGATCATAGACTTCATAATATAGTATTGTATCTGATACTTAATTGTAGAACACCTGGCATCAAGAGTGGTGATACCTACTGCTTTTAAGAATTTTTTATGTGCTAGGCAACAATCTCATACATGGATTAGCTGAGTTCACTTAGTTTACTTAAAAATTTTATGCCACACTGTTTGCTTGTAAATGGGTATAATATCCCCATAAAACTGTTGTGAGGATTAAATGAGTCAAATAAGTTTATCCAAAATAACTTGGTATAGTACCTGACACATAGTAAGAGGCATCATTATTAGCTCTTATAACTTTATTACTTGTATTTGATGGCTGGACATGAGGTTTCACTGGAATCTTCCTGTTCTATCGTAAAAAGATTATGATAGGGTACCTGGGTGCTCAGTCAGCTAAGCACCCAACTCTTGGTTTCACCTCAAGTCATGATCTCAGGATTGTGAGACTGAACCCCATATGAGGCTCCTTATCAATGCAGAGTCTGCTTGTTCCTCTCTCCCTTTCTGCCCCCCCAACTTGTACTCTCTCTCTCTAAAATAAACAAAATATTTATTAAAAAATGTTCATGACAGCCATTACGGTCACATGATTATACCTAGTCTTTAGGTAGACTGTTAATTATCGAAGGCACAACCATAACTTACAATTGTTTCCTTTACCAGACTAATATCATTATGTATATGTTTAAAACGTCATAGGTATTGATTTAAATGAGAAATAGGACAAAATGAAAAAAGAATGAGATAATAATCCCATAGTGATAGTAAGAATAAGGTATATAATTAATTTGTTGAAACCTCATAAAAAATAATTTGAAACTTTTGGATAGTATTGTCACCCTACCCTAAGCAGTGGTACTTCACAAAAAGCAAGAGGTCAAGTTTACTTTATTTTTTCAAACTTTTTAACTGCCAGACACAAAGTCTTAAGGTTTAAAATTAATGCCTTTTAAAAGAAATAGAATATTCTATCGCTACTCATTCCAAATACATCCATGCACAATCTTGGATTTGCTCTGCTTTGAATGCATTCATGTTTTGAATTTAGTTCTTGCAAACCTACACACACACACACACACACACACAAAGTTGCACTCAACAAAACAAATGCAGGATACATATTTCTGCTTGCTGTTTTTAGCCATGAAATCAACCATTCATTTTCTCCCCCACTGACCCCTTCATTCAATAAATATTTACTGAGAGCCTACTGTGCAGTAGACCCCATTCCAGGAACTAGAAAAACTGTGGTAATACAGACAGACAAAATCCCTGCCCTTTGAATCTTGCAGGCAAATGAAGTAGAAAGTAAGTGATTAAGTAAATTATGACAGAATCTGGGTGGGCATAAATGTTTCAAAAAAACATAATGACACAGAAAATGGTGAGAGAGGTGTGATATTCATATAGGGATGATTATGAAAGGTCTCTTAAGACTTGATCAGAGACCTGAATTAAATAAGGGGTTAAATTCATCAACATCTAGGAAGAGTTTTCTAGGCAGACGGAACAGCAAGTGCAAAACATCTAAGACTACAAAGAATCTGGCACTCTTGACCAACTGTCATAAGGACAGCGTAGATAAAGTGAGAGAGGTACAAGGAGTAATATCATGAAGGACTTGTCCATGTGTGGATGGAGTAACACAATTTTAATGAATGGAATATGGCAGAAGCACTGGTGTATGACTTTGGAGGCTACATCATAAAAAATCTCTGTGGTTTCCTCCCTGTTTGCTTGGATCATGTGTCTAGAGGAAGTAGCTGCCCTGTCATGGGGATACTCAACTAGCCTTAGGTAAAGTTCCATGTTCTGGATGCCTGTAGCTAGTAGTAATACACAGGAGCTATCCTGAATGCAGATGCTTTGTCCCTAGTAAAACTTTCAAATGACTGCAATTTCTTCTGAGACCCTAGCCAGAACCACTCATCTAAGCTTCTCACAGATTCCTTACCTACAGAAACTGTGAGATAATAAATGTTTGCCATTTTAAGCTGTTAGGTTTTGAGATAACTTATTATGAAACAACAGATGATATACCATGATATAGAATTTTTATTTTCTTTAAGAGTGATGCAAAGAGTTTGAAGAATTTTACTACAGTTTTGATCTGATTTGTGTTCTTAAGAGACTATTCTGCAGTCTTACATAGAACAGACAGAGAAGACGCAGGGAGACCAACTGTGAGATATAGATCAGGTGGGATATGATGAAGGCTAAGGTATTAGAAGTAGAGGTCTAAAAACTGGATTATTTTGAAGGTTGAAGTAACCATGTTACAACCAAATATGACTTATTGTCATTTATTGCTATTTAGCTATAATTTGGGTTATATTTTAGAAAATTGGTTAAAACTTTTAAGTTGATATGTGTTATGTATAACGTTCTCATGTAAAATACTAAAAAATAAGGTGTCAGTATTTTTATTCAATATAATTTTTTTAAAATGTCTTATTAGTGTCAATTGGGCACAGCCTGAGGTCATTACTGTTATTTCTGATTTTCTCATATTCATATCAACTATATTTACTCCTAGGGCATGAGTAGAACATATATTCTATGGTTGTAGGAAAAAAAAATGAGACTTTACTTTTGCAAAGATACCTGGAGATATAGTATCTTAATAAAAAGAAAACAACACGTTTAAAATCAGCATTGGTTTAGTTCAAATTAAAAGGCCTTTTCCTGCGTCAACTTTTATTGTGATAATTATCTAAGTCAGCACTTATTCACCACTTAGACTAATTTTACAGAAATACTATACCTATATGTGTTTGAATTTGTATTAATTTATTTTCAAGATGTTCAAAAGTCTAATTACATTAGATATTCCTTGTGTTTGAAAATCAATTTTCCTGAACTGAATAAAGGTGAGCTATTATTCACTGGAGTTAAAAATTCCTAATATGTCAGTAGCAGAAGGTATTTAGAACTGAATATGACCTGCTTCACATTCATCATGTTCCAGGACACAATTACTTCATCCAATACTTTTGTTCACTCAGCAAACATTACAGAGAATTCTTTTTATGTGTAAGTATTGGGAAGGAGAAAAAGAAGTAACATTCTATCTTCAATCACTAGCTATCTAGTGACCAGTAATTGCAAGTATCACAATGAAACAATACTTATTTTATTCTTGTTCATATCATGCCTAATTTCTTACTTGTATATTTCAGTAAGTCAAACTATCAAAAGCAAATTGAGTTTATTAAATATATATGCAATATTTACAAATGGCATAAATATAAATTGGAAGCCTTCTTCCTTAGCATCAACTTTATTGCTGAATATATGTAAATAATATCCAATTATGACATTCTCATGAGATATGAGAAGGAATTAAGAGATTCCAAATATATATGTCATACATACACATATAAATATGTGTGTATATATAATATAGAATACACAACATATATTTATATTCCTAGTTTATTGGATTGTTTTAAAAATTGGACAGCATATAATTTACGGACTTGGTGTTTGTGGTAATTTCTATTCTCTAGGAAAAATTTACCAACCATTTCCCTTGACCCCAATTATCTTTAATCAAGTCTAAAGAGAGGAATTCCTGTACTAAATCAAAGTCAAACAATGAGAGGTCAATTAAAAATAAAGTTTCTATAGGGTTTAAAGATGACCTACTTTCCTTTTTTCCCTCCTATTCCTCTTTTTAGCTTTTCCCATGCAAACGATATGATAAAATAGACTAGTCTCGTCTTATGAATGGGCCTCTTACGACCACGGTGTGTTCCTGAACAAAATACACACTCAGGGACTGTCTACATTTACTTTTCTTTAGATGTAGTGAGGTATGCTTTCTTTCCTTTGAGTCTGCCTTCCTCTGCTTCTCCTCACCAATGAAGCAGTAAATCCTTGAGAAATGAATTCTCTGTCGCTAAGGAAAAGGTACCAGTGTCTGGTCAGCACACAGTCTGAATTTAATTGCCATAGATTCCATAGGTCTCACAAATGGCACAGGTTATCATATGATAAAGCAGAATTGTTCTGTGGCAAAGTCCCAGGAAATAGTCTCTCTTCATTGCTCATTCAGGAACATGGAGTGGGAACAGGTGGCTGATTGTAGACTTGGAAATCGGGATCTTGTGGTCTCTCTACTTAACAAACACAACAGCTACTCAGGAGGATCCCAAGGTGTAACTGTCTGATGTTTTCTTTCTATTTTGTCACTGTATTGCACTCCCCTTGTCACATTGTCAGACATTTTCGTTTGCAAATATATGAAGACATCAATAAGAGTTGAAAAGCTCCTAATTTCTCTTTGCCACGTTATCATTTTGACAATGGCCTAGAACACGAAGCCCATGTTTCAGTACTATTCCCATGCCAAACATAGGTAGCTAAAATATATCCATTTTATCACACCCATATGATTATAAACTTGGAATTACTACCACCATTATTACTAACATGTACCACTACTTCTTTACTTGACCTTGTGCAAGTCCATTCACGTTTTTAGTTCCAAGTGTCATTATCAGGAAATGATATTTTTTTCTTAATGACTCTGAAGGGCTCCTCCAATTCCACTATGCATTGAGTCTAACTTTATCATGCAAAATTAGAATGTGATGTCTAGAGCGTAGATGGGTTCAATATAATTATTCAGCCCTTGATTAAAAAAGCTTGAGGTTAAATTGATTTGAGGTATTTTCTCTTTTTGTAACTTCATCTCTTCTCCATTTTTACTGTAATTTCACTATCTCTCACATCCTATAGTATAATGGTTAAGACTGCCCTAAGAAAGAGGGCCCTAATTTCTCATTTATCAAATGGAGATAACAATATTATTACTTCACACTGTTGTCTTGGTGTTAAGGGTGATAACAAATAAATTGTTTAGAATATTACTTGATATACTTTTATTGCTGTTATAATTCTTTTTTTTTTAAGATTTTATTTATTTCTTTGACAGAGAGAAACACAGCGAGAGAGGGAACACAAGCAGAGGGACTGAGAGAGGGAGAAGCAGGCTTCCCCCGAGCAGGGAGCCCGATGTGGGGCTTGATCCCGGGTCTCCAGGATCATGACCTGAGCCGAAAGCAGTCGCTTAACCAACTGAGCCACCCAGGCGCCCCATGCTGTTATAATTCTTGATGTCCATGACTCTACCATGCTAACACTGTGGTCTTAAAGTGGAGATGCATCAGAACTGTAGCTAAAGGAAGAGTCAACAGGATAAGAGAGAGCCTAAGGCACTCTATCTTACACAGCATGTATTTATGTCAGTTATAAACAGATTTAACCTGTTTAGATAGCTGACACATGGTATCTTCATCTGGGAATCTCAGCTGTGCTAAAAGAGGAAGTATTCCTGTGTCAAAAAATATTTTACAAATGAAAGTTATTTTGTATTTTCATGACAAGGTAGGTGAGTTAGGCAGGATTCTGTGAATTACATTTTCCAGGAGGAGGCATCTCTAAATATAGAGGTAGATACAGATATTTGCTATGCAGACATTAGATGTATAAATACTAGATATATAGAAATATCTATATATTTATAAATATATACCTGTATCTCTATTTAAAGCTTCAGATATAATTCACACACCATAAAATTGACCCTTTGAAAGTTACAGTTCAGTGGGGTTTTTAAAATATATTCACAGCATTATGAAACCATCACCACTATCATATTTTAAAACATTTCATTCACCAATAAGTAAATAAATAAATAAACCCATGCCCATCAGCACTCAGTACTTATTGTCCCTCTAACTGTAGCCGCTGGCAAACACTAACCTAGGTTTGCTCTCTAGATTTGCCTGTTCTAAGCTTTGCATAAAAATGGACTCATGCAATATGCTTCTTTCACTTACCATGTTTTCAAGATCATTTTGTAGCACATACTAGTCCTTTGAAAGGCCAAATAATATTAAATTGTATGGATATACCTCATTCTCTTTACCCATTCATCAACTGAAGGGCATCTAGGTTGTTTCTACTGGTTTTATAAAATAAATAATGCTGTTTTGAGCATCTGTGTGCTAGTTTTTGTGTCGATATATGTGCTCAGTTCTCTTGGATAGATTCCTAGAATTATTCAGTCATCCAGTTGGTATCTGCTTAACATTTGAAAAACCACCAAACTGTTCCAAAGTTACCGTATCATTTTAAAATCCTGCCAGCAATGCATGATGGTTCCAATTTCTCCACATCTTCATTAACACTTGTTATTGTCTATCTTTATTTTAGCCATCCTGTGTGTGAAGCTGTATCTCGTTATAAGTTTCATTTGCATTTTAATAACTAATTATGTTGAGTGTCTTTTAATGTGATCACTTATAATTTGCATATATTCTATGAAGGAATGTCTAAAATCCCCTGCACATTTTTAATTGGATTGCTTTTTTATTATTGAGTTGTAAATGTTCTTTACATTCTTGGATACAAGTTCCTTATCAGACAAGTAATTTTATCCTAATCTCTGTATTTTCTCTTTACTTCCTTGATGGTATCATTTGCACTTTTTTTTAATTTTAATTAAAACTAAACTAAATTAATTTTAGTTTTAATTTTGATATAATTCAATACATCCTCTTTTTTTATGTCATCTAAGTTTTGTATCATATGTAAGAAAATCCAGTGTCTAATGAATGGCCACAAAAATTACTCCCATAAGAATTTTATAATTTCAGCCCTTAAATTTAGGTTTTTGTTCCACGTTGAATTTTTTTCTTTCTTTCTTTTTTTTTTGGTATGGTATGAAGTATATGACCAACTTTATTCTTTTGCAAGTGGATATCCAGATGTCCCAACACCATTTATTAACAAGACTATCTGTCCAACACTGAAATGTTCTTGGCACCCTTGTCAAAAATCAATTGACTATAATGTGAAGACATATTTCTGGACTTCCAAATCTATTCCATTGATCTATCAATGTATTCTATGTCAATACCACACTGCTTCATTACTGTAGCTTTGTAGGTAAGTTTTGAAATCAGGAAGTATGAATTCTCCAAATCTGTTCCCCTTTTCCATGATTGGTTTGACTATTTAGGTACCTTGGATTTTCATGTGAACTTTGGATTAGCTTGCCAGTTTATACAAGCATGAAAACAGCCAGCATTTTGAAAGGGATTGCATTGAGTTTGTAGCTCAATAAAGGAACCTTGTCATCTTAATAATATATCTCTTTCAAATTGAATGTGAATTGCACTTCCATTTATTTAGGTCTTTAATGTCTTTTAACAATGTTTTGTAATTTTCGGCATGAAATCCTCACATTGTGTTAAGTTTATTCTTACTCCCTTTATGCTATTGTAAATGGAGTTATTCTCTCAACCCATTTTTGGATCTTTCACCTTTGATACAGAAATAAGTTAATTTTTGGATAACTTGTATCTTGCGATCTTTGTGAATTTTTTTATTCATTGGTTCTAATATTTTTGTGTAGATTCCTCAGGGTTTTCTGTATCAATTACATTTTCACATTTATATTCTCTTAACAATTTATCTACTTTTTCTTCCCCATCATAAATACTTTGAAAGAGAGAGCATCCCTACATAATTCTCCCAAGTCAGCAAAGTTCTTAATAAAATAAATTTAAGGAAGACACAATGACTGAATGAGAAATTTCTTAGTCATCAAAATTTCTCCCCTAGAAAAATAAATAACATTTTTATAAAGCACAGCTTATTTTTTTTTATTCTAGTGAAACTGAAATTGATGCTGTGAAATAATGACAGTATTCTGAGAATCTTTTCTAACCTAAGGAAGGAAAAAAGTCCTTGGATATCAGACACTCAGTAAATTTTCATGGAATGAATGTAAAAAATGAATGGCATGTATAAAACTACACAAATTTTGCACAGTCTAAGAATAATGAGTAAATTCTCATCCCCAGAGAACATCTCAGTGCAGATAAGACGGTTCCAGCACTGATTCTTGGCTTAGGCAGGACAAAAGGGACACTGGGTTCTATTTCAACTGAACAAATGGAAGGGAAAAAAGAACATGATTAACCCTCAAAATTATTTTTTGAATTTAAATTAAAGAAATAATTGGGAGCACTGTTGCATAAGTTGTTAAGATGTCTATATCTAAACCATATTAAAAGAGAGGCATATTAAAACATAATTCTACAAAGTGATTTTCTAATCTCAGGAAGGGAGTGGGCCAAGTTTCCTGTAGGACCTATAATCCTAAAAATAAAAAGAACTCAAGACTTTAATAAAAAGTGGATATTGCATTTAGAAGATAGAATTTGGAACCACTGTCTAGACCAACTCCTACTGTTTATAGGGCCTAGGGTAGCAGTACAAATAGAAGGACATATATCATAAATCTAAATATTTGAAAGTTATAAATCAAATTAACAAACTTTCAATAAAATAAGTTCTATTCTTTTAATATGACAAATCCTACTCAGTGCTGGTACTGGTATACACTACTGTCTGATCAATATGATTCCAGTTAGGTTAATTGCCTGATTAGATACAGATGTCTAGAACTTTTCCAAGTTCTCTGCCCAAACAGAATGGTATAGGAAAAGCCAGATTCACTCTCAGCTCTAACTAGTACTGAACAAGGCCATGCCCACATCTGTGTGGACATCCATCCCACCACTGAACTCCACCTTTGCAGAGAACCATGTCTTAGAATTCTTAGGTCTGGGTGGGCACATCTATAGTATGGTCTGTCCTTGGAAGGATGGATACTTCCAGCCCACACTACATGTTCCATCACTCACACACATTCCTTAGAAGGAGCTCAGGGTATGCATACCTGTGGTGTGGTTTTCCATAGGAAGATGGGACACTCAGCCTAAACTTCCAAGCTTCAGTCATACATCCCCCACACATAACCAACTCCTTGGAAACCTTCAGGCTAGATGTTCATACACCATCAAGGAGGTCTGCCCTCAGAAAGATGGACCTGAGGAATAGACTTAAATAGGCCCAAGAAGTGGGTTCAGGTCAAGTGGAGAGGAATTTGAGCATTTCAGACTTATGTCCTAGGGAATGGGGATAGGGGCTGTGACTCTACACAGGCACAACAAAATTTCCCCTAGAAAAATAAACACATCTGTTATAAAGCACAGCTTATTTTCTTTATTGTAGTACAACTGACTCGAATACTGTGAAATAATAGTAGCCCCCTGTTATTGGTTATTGGACATTTAATAAATTTTCATTCAATGGATGTAAAAATGAATGGCGTCTAATTTTCTAACCGAGAAATTCTGCTTGGTCCTATGCGACTCCTTGCCTCAACGGGAAGACACAGCCAGAGGAGAACATTAAGGGGTTTCTATAAAGCAAAGAGCTCAAAGCACAGGCCCAGGTCTGGTGAGGATAGTATCATACTGGTCATTCTATAATCTACTTTGCCCTCTTGCATTTTACCACACAAGTTAAAGAATCCGAGGATGCCTGGGGTAGCTCAGTTGGTTACATGCCTGCCTTCTGCTCAGGTCATGATCTCAGGGTCTTGGGATCCTACCTCAGGCTCCATGATCAGCAGGGAACTGCTTCTCCCTCTGCCTGCCTCTGCCCCTGCTATGTGCTCTCTATCTCTCTGACAAATAAATAAAATGTTTAAAATAAAAATCCCAAGGACAAAATAATTTGTATGATAATTAGAGCAACTACATAAGCTTTTAATCTTGTGAAAAAAATTTAGAACAAGGATTCAGAACATGAAATTTTCCCACAAAAAATGGAGTATTGGATTATAATAAATCTGTCGTGTATAAGTAATTTCAAGACCCCTGGATATGCAAGCAGATTTAACAGTCTTACATTTTCCCTAAAATTTCATCATAACCTGAGAAAAATGTGATAAAGAGATGTACCATAACATCAAGTTAAAACTTGCAAATTCAATTGTAAACATAGATCAAACAGTATTTCTGAAAACCTCTATTTTACTGAGGGAAAGCTGTGGTACAATCAAATCAGCATGGATTCTAACTGGCATCATATGCAATACATCACCAGTCACTTACAGAAACTGTTCCTTAAGATTACTCTAAGAACACTGCTTCGAAGAATAATGGGTCCTGAAGGAGTTTACTCTTCTAGTAAGACATGTACTTGCCAACTTAAGTATTTATCACACTAAGCATTAAAAATGAGCTTTCTTGAGCCCAGTCTTTCAGACTAATAAACACAAAAGCCCTTTGGTGTGTCTAGTAAAGACAAAGTCCATGAATTTATAAATACAGATTTTAGAGTAGGGATAAGAATTTTAATGCTTATATAAACAGATGAGAGAAGCTTATATAAAAATAGAACAGAAAAGGTGTAATTAAAATGTGGCAAATGTGGCAGACATTTGAAAGACATTTTGAAAGTTGTCAGAAAGGGTTGTGAATCTTTAAAGATACTTGGAACAATAGTGTGCAATTTATATTAAAATGTCCAAGATACTTTAAGACATCACATAAGTGACATCTAGCTAGTATAAATAATAGAAGACAGGGAGAGTGCTGGGTGGCTCAGTGGGTTAAGGCCTCTGCCTTCAGCTCAGGTCATGGTCTCAAGGTCCTGGAATCCAGGCCCTCATCGGGCTCTCTGCTCAGCAGGGAGCTTGCTTCTTCCTCTTTCCTTGCCTGCCTGTGATCTCTCACTCTGTCAAATAAATAAATAAAATCTTTAAAAAAAAAAAAAAGAAGAAGAAGAAGAAGACAGGGAGCATGGGGAAATACATGCGTATAACAAAACTAAATTAATTTGTGAACCAAAGTTTCACTTTTGCTTTAGACAAATGGATGAAAAAAATAAAATATTCTGTCCTATGACTTTAAAACACCACTCAGGGGCGCCTGGGTGGCTCAGAGGGTTAAGCTTCTGCCTTCGGCTCAGGTCATGATCTCAGAGTCCTGGAATCGAGCCCCACATTGGGCTCTCTGCTCAGCATGGAGTCTGCTTCCCCCTCTCTCTCTGACTGCCTCTTTACCTACCTGTGATCTCTCTTCTCTGTCAAATAAATAAATAAATAATCTTTAAAAAATAAAAAATAAAAAAAGAATAAAAGACCACTCACTACTATAAGTCATCTGTGCTTAATGACGAAAGCTAGTAGGGAGGAGGCTCCGTAAAAATAGCTAATGTTCAGTAAGGTCAATGTTTACACATTTCAAAGTTATGCAGTTTCAAAAATTAAATTTCAAACATTAAAGATTTAAATATTTGGGGGATGTGTCATTTATCTCCTTGATTTCAGAAATATTTTTTCTTGTGGCTATCTAAAAAGTTTAAATAACCCTTAGAGTCAAAAACTTCTTAAATGCACATGCAATAAATATTTGTTTTTTTAAGATGTAGTTTCCAAGCAATATGTGAACATAACCTTACTTATAAAGAAATCAACACTAAGTATAAAGCTTATATTTATTGATTATACATTTCTAACTAGTATACACATTCTATTGTAGTTAGAAATAGTATCTTATAATAAAGTTATAACATTTCTCAATTTTGTAATCAGTGAACAGGAATTTTGTTGTTAAATGTTCAGAAACTGTGTTCTTCGGACTCTCACACCAACTTTGGCTAATAACTGACCTTCCAACTCAACGTCATTACTTGTCAGTACCTCAAAAACATAGGAGTCTGGCAACTTCCCTGACCTCTTCTATCTATTCTAATATATTGAAAACATTACTCAAATCTTTCCAGTTTCCTTTTAAAATGCTTTCAGAATACAAATATGTATATACATGCATACTTACATGATATATCCATATTCAAGTATGAAATAAGAAGTTATGCCATAAAATACATGCAAAAATACAGAAATAGGTAGATGGTTGATAGATGCACACCTAGATACACAGACAGAGATGGATGGATGGGTAAGTAGTTGAATGGGATTTTTCCCGTACTGACTTTCTGACTGTTCTTATTTCATGTATAGACACATTGCTACTGATCTGTCTTCTCTACATTCAGTCACCAAGGCAATGCTGAGGCAGTATGCATCATTTAACAAATAAAGTCTAAAACTTCCACCTAACAATATTTATCTTTCTATCTACCTACCCACCCACACATAAATAAAACACTTATAAACGTAATAAAAAATGCTATTGGCAGAAAAAGAATAACATATGAATAAGCAAAGAGCAGAACAGAAAATAAATTTAAATAATCCCAGAGTTGCTATTGTTAAACTTGGATCAGTGCATCCATATTTCAGAAATTATGCATATATTCAACATTGTTTATTATTGTGGCAGGCACTGTTCAACATGATTGTTTACATATGAGTAAACAACAAAAAATATTTTAACTCTAAAAACCATAATATAAAAATTAAAGTATCACATATGTACACATATAAATGAACACACTAGTAACATCAAATCTAATCATTTTAAATGTGATAATTTACTATCCAGATATGTACTCCAATATGTGTTGTAAATGTCTATTTCAGCCACAAACTCAAGGGCCACTTTGGTTTATAGGATTGTAAGACTGCTGGTTCTATCTACCAGCTTAATCTCAGACACTGAAAGAAACTAGAACCATTATTCTTACATTACATAACCTGATATCTATTAAATCAGGAAGGTGTGTAGATAACAACTCTACAATCTATCTCCCAAATTGCCTGAAGCCAAAATGAAAATCCATGGGAAAGGGGATTTTAAATTCAAATACAGATTTGCAACAACAACAAAAAAGATGTACAAAAAAAACCTAAAGAAATTTAAAAGGAATCCACAAAACTCTTCATTGTTATCTAAACATTATTATATGAAGGTAAGCTGTCTTTGACATTATTTGCCCCTACTGATTGTCATATAGCCAACCAGAGGCCATCTCTACATTTCTGGGGGTATTCCTGCAAAGATTATTTTTAAAGGTACTAGATTTCTGAAAGGAGGAAGTAGATGATTCCTTAGAAAAGGATGATATAAAAAGCAAAAAGCATTTCTCAACATCTCCTACCATTCTCCTTTCTGGTATGTAAGAGATGTAAGTCAAAGGAGAAGGAGATTTGAAGAGAGGAAATGAAAGACAGAGTAAGACAGAGACAGATCATATTATTTTGTGAGAGTGGATGAGCTTATTTCTTGGTGCTTTACAGACCATTCCTCAAAGTACATATTGTATGAAGTCTTACATACCCCATGTACATAAAAATGTGCGCCCATGTACAGTGTGTATGCACACAAGCACATAGACACACACTCACTACCATACTACTGTTAGATATTGAGAAGACTACATAAAATGCCATTTAGAACTCATATCACATAAACAAGAAATTTTGCAAATATTTTGGTTTGTATTCATCGGTTAAGAAAAATTGCTATCAAGGAATCCCATATCAGATCATCTACTTTTAGTGGATAGAATGGTCAAAAGTAGAGATGGTGTTCTTAAGAATTCTCTAGTCACAACAGAAAAATAAACAGCAATTATTTTAGTACTCTTAAAAGTCATCAGCAAATAGATGATCTCTTTTCTAGAAAAGTCATATTTCTTGTGTTTCTTGTTAAGAGTTATTGACAAATTATCAGAGAAACCTGAACATGAGTGGTTCAATTAGTACTGATTCAATTAACAATAAAAATCACTGATTTTATTTCAGTGACTTAAAGATGAAGTTAAGAAACTCGGAGTTATTCTCTAAAATAGATAGAAAAATGTATAGATCACCAAGCCAAAAAACTTTTTTTAATAACACTCTAATGTACTACAGAGTTTCATCTTTAATGAAAATTCAAACTAAGTATATAAATAAAACTATGCAAACACCATCTAATTCTCCTTTTCTTTCTCTTAATACACATATGTGCAGACACACGCAGTTCTAAAAGATCCTCTCTTTTATCTCTTATATATAGGGATATCTCTGATAAACAAACATGTCACAGATTAAGCATCTGAATTCTTGTAAAGATCAGCTACTCTTTACCAAAAGAGACAATGTGTACTCCTTATCAAGTAACATCATCCTGGAACATTAAATTTGTTTAAAAGAAAATACTATATAAATAAAATTATCAAAGAATTTGACTCTTCATAGAATGGATTTCGTAAACTCGTAGGGGAAAAAAGAAGTCAGATTGTAGTTATAAGATTTCAGAGATAGAACAAGACTGGGAAATGATATCCATCTTTGTAATGGAAAAAAGAATAATTTAAGCTTCTAATTCTAATATATATATGTGCTTGTTTTCTCAAATACGTTTTATGCTAAGAGACACAACAGGATGATAAAACATGTAGGCATTGAATTTAAGTATAGGTATTTAGAAAATAACTACTAAATTCCAAGATTTTGTCCATGGCAAATTGGACAGCCTTGCCTTCTATCCCTTGCAGATCTTTCTCTCCGTATGCCCAAATCCTGTTTTATCCCTTTTGATGCTTCACTTGTTTACTTTTGAGATTTGACTTATATTGTAGAAAAGGCATCCATGCCAAAATTTCCTTGTGCAAAATAAATTACGCATGTAACTTCTGAAACTTTTTATTTTCTTTAACTCTACTACACACATTTTATACCATTCCACCAAATGCAGGAAAGGATTATATACCATACTAGAACCACTGCTCATGATTATATAAATGCAGGTATGAAATATTAATATATTATGAACTTCTTTTTGTGCTAAACAGAATTGTAACCCAGGAAAGCTGTAATAATATGAAATTTATAAAATAAAATTTCCTAGAAATAATAACTTACATAAACTATAAACCCATTTAGAAATTAACTGGTGGTACTGGCTGAGTGAGATCTTACCAGACTAATTCTCCCTCAGATAACAAAAACTAAATCCTGGACATAATAAAGAAAAACAGCTAACTGAAGTAGTCGAAAAAGGAACAGAAACATGCCTAGAAATGGTTGACATCCTTTTCACTCATCCCCTTGATCAGAACTCATTCACACAACTGCAGCTTATCTGAAAGGTATTTTTTTCTTCTTCTTCTTTATTCTGAGTACCCAGAAAGAGAAAATTGGCCCAGCAGGATCTGGGAAGTCTCAGCCACATACAATTTTACCTATAGTAGCAGACTTTAGCTGGAGAATGGGTACTTCTTCATACATTTTCTTCCCCTCCCTAACAGGACACAATAATCAATTTCCTCTTATTTCTACTCAGTTCCACTTCTCCCTAACGTGGCTGAAAGCTTTCTTCACATTCATCAACAGTTCCCCAAATATTTTTTCTTCGTTTGTTACTAACAATATTTATTCATTCAGTTAATTTAAGGAAAGAGATACACATGCACAAAAGACATAAGTGAAAGAAAATAAACGTAAAATGCACAAAAAGGTAAACAAGTTCATTGAACTTATTGTTCTCCTGGAAAACAGAGATTTCCAATAGACAGCATCCTTTCTCCCTAGGGAAATCCAGAACTATGAGAAATAAAAGTGAGGAACTACAAAGACAAAATACCATTTATTATTGATAAAGTAGAAATTCAAAAATGTGACTTAGTTACACAAGCAAGAGAATTCTCCATTTCTCAATCCTAAAATCGACATACCTTATCTCCTCACCTAATCACCTGCCATGCTATGTCATCTCACTTTGGTGGTGGTGGGGGAAAGTTGCCCATTAAATTCTAGGGCATGGAGGAACAGAGAAAGACACACATTCCCTATGGGAAGGAAATTTTCTGTAGAAGGAAGAAGATAGAGGCTGGGGTTTTATTATCACTCAGTACTTTCTTCAACCATGTAGGCCATTCCTCCTCCTCCTAGACAGAAGTGACTGAGGGAATAGAGAGCAGTCTGGTGTGTTAAGTCACTGAAGATTCTTACACATGAAAAAAAAATACCAGGTACTAGGAAGAAGTCATCCCCAGACACAGTAAAAAGAAAATATCCTTTTAAAAATTATACATAAAATATTTACAATAGAAAATAAAGTCTTCTTTGTAATTTAAGTCATTCTGAATTCACACATTTCAGCATAATCTACCCAACTTACTGGAATAAACATATGACATTTTTATAGTTTTGGTTCATCTTCTTTAAATTGGGATCTTCTTCAAACCACAGACAATACCTACATAATGTAAATTACTCAGGCTTATTGCTCTGTAAATTAGTATAAGACATTTGAAAGCATATTTTCAATTTTATGGTCTTTCATAAGCTATGAACTGTATCTCTACAAGGTGTTTATCTCATTTAGAAATAATACTAAAAAATTCACCTTGTATAATCTTTTTGAAATTTAAACACTGGACATATTAATTAATATTTTTATCCATGTTTTGTTGATCATATGTTAAATCCCCAGAACACTCAATAAAACTGACTTTCAAGTACTAGAACTGCCATACATTAACACTTCACACCGTTACAAAAAAAATGTTCAGTGACAACTTGGAATCATTCAACAAAAGTTGACTACTGTGATCAAGAATAAGGGTGAGTGATACTTCTAAATAAAACTAGTGACACAGGGCCGCCTGGGTGGCTCAGTTGGTTAAGCAACTGCCTTCGGCTCAGGTCATGATCCCAGAGACCCAGGACTGAGCCCTCATCAGGCGTTTTAAACACACACACACACACACACACACACACACACACAATACTAGTGACACAATTTATTCTGTGGACCTTTAAAATATCTCAGCAGAGTATATCTAATCTGGTTTAGACCTGGAATCTAAAAATTCTTATGAAATATACAGAAGAGCTTATATGCCACAGAAGCAATAAAATATTTAAAGGTTAGGGGTCTATATGGGCTGAGTAAAACACCCTCAGCAGTTAAAATATATTTATTCTAAAGGTCTCTGAGAGACTGATGTTCTATAGGATTCATTATAATGACACATGGCAATGGTGGTGGGCTTGAGAAGCAAAGCAAAGCAAAAAAGTCATATAACTAAGGTTCATTCCACTTTCTTCAAATAATTTAAAACATTTTTAAAGGATTTATATATTTATTTGACAGAGAGAAACACAGCTAGAAGGGGAACACAAGCAGGGGAAGCGAGAGAGGGAGAAGCATGCTTCCCGCAGAGCAGGGAGCCTGATGCGGGGCTCAATCCTGGAACTCCGGGATCATGACCTGAGCCGAAGGCAGTCGCTTAACCAACTGAGCCACCCAGGCAACCCCCTTCAAATAATTTAAACATACTTCTTTTTCATCCTTTTTCTGTTTTCTTATTCAGTGCTTTTAGTTTTTCCCCAGTGTTAGAAGAGCAAGTTTCAAGAAGAACAGGGTAGACCTAAGTAGAGAAGAAGCCTGGATCCCTAAATCTTGGCTGGATATTAGGTGCCTGAAGTTTGCACATGGACAAACTTTTCCAGACATGTTTAATTTTCATTTTCTGGAGAACTAAGCACTATTATTGAAATGAACCCAAGATCTGATAACAGTAGTTTTAGGGGCTGGTATCAAGAGCAGGTGGACTAACAGACCATAGAAATTGTGTGACTGAAATATCTTCTCAAAAAAAGATGATTTGTTTAAAAAAATAAAGCAACAAAGGACAAAATTTGAGACTATGTTCTTGTTACCATCAACATCTCCACTACATTTTTATTCTGAACACTATATCAATTCAAAGAGAATAATGTGTGTTCTTAAATAATGCAGGCGAAATATCTCTATGCC
>PITA01017250.1:0-43879 GCA_004023965.1 Spilogale gracilis | reverse complement strand
CCCGCTCACCTTCGCAGACCAGCGCGTTGGTCTCTTGGTGGCCTCCCCGGCGTGGCCGGGCGCCGCTCTTGGGAAAGTCGCCAGTGGGGTGGCCACAGGTCTACCTGAGTTCTTTATACATTGATCTCACACATTTCGACACTGTATCTTCAGTGATGACCCAATTCGCTATTTTTATTCTGTGTTCTGTGGACGGGGTTTTTGACAGTTTTTTAAAAGCAATTATTAGGTGAGAAATGTGTTAGAACTCTGGGTCAGACTTGGGATGCTCTGAGCACTTGGTCATATGAGAGGGTGTGTGTAGAAATAGTTCTCTTAATGAGAGATGGAATTCTGTTCCCTATTTACCGTTAATGGTAATTTGATCACAAAATATGTGGCCGTCCTCCTCCCCGTGTGGACGCCGTGCCCCCCCCCCGAGGCAGCCACCGTCACAGACAAGCCCGTGAGCCCCCGGAGGACGTGCCTCTGTCCCTGCGTCTAATTGCGTGGGGACTAGCACACCTCCCCCCTGCCATGTGGCTCTTCTCGGCACCGTGCTGGGAGATGACTCCCCATGAGCAGGGACAGGTCTGCGTAGTTCTGAGCGGCTTGTGAAGGGGCGGGACGACGGTGCGGTGTGTGTGCTCACGACCCCTCGCCAGGCCTCCCGCTCCTCGCCGTGTGCAGCCGTCCCACCGTCCACGTTAGAGGGTGTGACTCTCGGGGCCCACGGGCTTGTGTGTCCATCATTCAGTCCTCAGAGGTGCCTTTAAGACTTTCTAAAAATCAGCTCAGCCTCTGAATCAGGACTCGGCTGAATCCTGCTCCCGGTCCTCACAGGGTGGTGGTGGGACATCAGGAGAACCAGAAGGACGGGGGCTCGTCAGTGTCCCACGGGGAGCTCCCCCTTGTCTTTCCAGGGACTGCAAAGGACTTGGCCTCCCAGGCTCGGTGTCCAGCCTCGCTGGCTCTAGGCACAGGCCCTGACGGCCTTCCACACAGGCCCCGGCACTCGCAAAGGGTTCAGCCGAGACTCCTTCCCGCGGCCGTGGCTGCTCATCTCCCTCCCGTTCTTGTCCTTTTAGCCCAAACTCGGGCCAGGGAGCTGACACTGGGGTTTCCCTAATGACATCTAGCTTCTCTTGACATTAGTAGCTGTTCCCAAGGGCAGCATACCTAGAGGACCGCTGCCCAGGCTTGCCCCAGCCAGAGGCCAGAAGGCCAACTTCCGGTGTTAGGATTTCAGGAATCAGGTGAAAGGGCAGAGGACCAAGCAAACGTGACCACATCCTAACGCCTCTCCACCTGCCCACAAAACCCAACTTCTGTTGTTAACACTTTCGTTGCCGCCCATGTGCTAACAAAATGACAATTATGATTTTTTTTTTAAGATTTTACTTGATAGAGAGGGAACACAAGCAGGGGGAGGGGCAGAGGGAGAAGCAGGCCTCCTGCCAAGCAGGGAGCCTGATGTCGGGCTCGATCCCAGACCCTGAGATCATGACCTGAGCCGAAGGCAGAAGCATAATGACCAAGCCAGCTAGGCGCCCTGATGATTTTTTTCTGTACCCAAAACTAACGAGTTCTAGGCTCTTAAAGATCAGATGGACACAGCTGCCCCCTGGAACTCACTGTTTACGCGAGACAAGATGTTCGGCAGACAGCACCGAGGCCTCTCACCGCTGCGGCCAGAGGTTGAGACCGAAGGCCCACGGCCTCCAGGGGCAGACGGGGACACTTCCAGCCGAGCGGGGCGTCTTTTACTCGACTGTACAAACAGGAAATCCCTGGGACACACACAGATGGTGGGGTCACCTGCTCGTTCACCCACGCTGCGTCTCAGACATGCCTACTGGCCGTCCTCTTACTGGACAGGTTACCATTATTCCCAACTGTCCAGTTACTCGTCTGATCCCCAGATAATTCCCCCGACCATGCGCCCCTTGCTTCCCCCACCCCTGTGGTCCCGTCTGCACCTAGAAACACAACGAGAACCCGTTGGATGGTTGTTCTGACTCTTGGCGTTCCAGACGATTAGGCCTCCAGCTGCCAGGAGTCTCAGATGAACCACAAGTGCGAGTTTTCCGCTTTACTCTGCTGAGTTACGCCTACCAGTCAGCCCCATCAGTTCCCCTGCTGCTGGGAACTCACGGGAAACTTCTAGAACATTGCATGGGCTCTGGGGGCTGCCGGTGGTCTCAGCGAGAGAATCCCTGAGCACTTTTCAGTTGTGCCGTTTCCAGTTTCCCAGAACAGCAGGTCCATCACCAACCGCTCAGACAGGGTTCGGAAGTGTTGGTGCTGTTTCGGCACATTCAGTGTGGGCAGTGGGCCCGCCGTGGGCTCGGGGATGACGTCCCAGCGGGCGGATGACCCTCAGACACACGGGGACACAGGCCCATTGGGAGCGTCCAGCCCCGTGCCTGGGCTGGCTTGTTCTGCCGGCTGCACACGCGGCTCAGATCAAATGCCTCGTTGCCGGCGCCTGTGTCAGGCAAGCTCTAGTAGGACTCCTTGCCTGTCTCAAGACATCTGCTTCAAAGGACATCTGTGTACCGTCGGAGACACCTGCCTTCACTTCCGAATCTCCAGCTCCACCTAGCGTGAAAGGAAATCTGTCCACGTCACGGCCCTCCGTGTTCCCTCTAGACAGCAGGACTTCTCAGGAGACGCGCCCGAGCGCTCACCATAACCCGGGGAATAATCAGAGGGGCACCCAGCTTCCCGAATTTGGGGCCTCACTGTACACAGTCGTTAGCAAGAGCGAATGAATTTCTAGATTTTTTTAAAGTTTTACAGATGTCTTCAGCCAGGATGCACTCACGAGGGTAAATATTCTCTTTCAATAAATACTCAAGGGAATTAGAAAGCAACACTTCGCCCTTCTTAAACCAAGAGAAAAATTCTGAAGTAAGAGGCGTCAATGCTTCTGCGTGGTGTTAACTTAAAGTTTTCAAAGTCCATCTTGGGCGAAGGTTTTAGTAGATGGTCCATCAGAAGGTCCCAGACGTGGGGCCTCCAGGCCTCCTGAAGGGCGCAGCAGGAAGGACACAGTAGCCCTTGCAACGATTCCCGCTCAGGAGGTGAACCTGAGCCCGGCGAAGCCCAGCGGTCTCTCGGCCGCTCTCAGGGAAGTACGGGACCACGGGGGCCGCCCCGCGCGGGGAGGAAGAAACAGACCGCGCCCACCACCAGCAGGAGCGAGCCGCTCCGACAGCAGGGACGGGAACCTTAGTGATGAAGGAGGACGACGTCACGAATTATGACTCTGAGAGACCTACCAGCCCAATGTCATGTTTGAACTTGGTTTGGATCCTGATTTAATCAACTTAAAAAAAATTTTTTTGAGACCCAAATCAGGGAAAATTGGGCACAGAGTGGGTCGTAAGTAATTTTAATGAATGGTGCGCGCTCTCAGACATAATAATGTACTGCAGTCGCTTCTTTAAATCTTATTAGAGGTGCAAGTAAGCACTGAGCATGTCTCTTGCAGGGGAGCAGAGGACCGGATGGTGTTCCAGGCCCGGACGGACCCCCGGGACGCAAGGTGAGCTCATTCCTTTGGGATCCTCATTCCTTTGGGATCCCCGCCATCACCCTGTTGGAGGAGGCGTCCCCCTCCTGTGTGATTCGAGATAAGCAGACACACAACCCCCAGCCCTGGACAGATGCGATGAACACGGACTGTCCATCATGCTCGGGCCTCACGCTGCTGCGTGCCACACGGGGGTGCATGGAAGTCACAGCCCAGGGCAGGGCGAAGCCGGGGGGCTGTGGGAGTGGGCTTCACAGTCAGGAGAGGGTGGGGTGCCCCTGTTCCCAAGGGAGACCAAGATTACCTTGCGTGACTAATTCCATGGGCTGGCAGGGAGGAGGTACCAAGGCGCTTGGGGACCAGGTGGGGTGCGACGGGTCCGGTAATGGGGATCAGCCAGGGAGGGAGACTTCCCTGCTGGGGGAGGGCCGTATCTGCCGAGGACAGGGCAGTTGGGTGGTTAGGTCTTTGGGGCCCTGGGAGACTCAAGAAAGCTTGGGTCTTACCATCCAGATGGTATTAGGTCCAGGTGTGATGCCATCGCACCCCGCCTGCCCTAGGGGGTGCCCAGACCCCGGCACCGAGACTGGAGTCGTCTGGCAGGACAGGAGTCACCTGACCCCCTCCGGTGCTTGAGAAGGTTTCCCAGTGAGATCAGTACCCGCCCCTTTGCTGCCTCTCGCTGCATCCGCCTGGTGTCCGGCTGGTGGCCCGCACTCACATCGCCACAGCACCGTGGACGTGGTGCCCCAGCTGATGGCCCACATTCAGCTTTATTCCCTGCAAAGACGCAGAACATTCCAGAGCCCCACAAGGCGGGTCCCGCATTCTTCTGTTTTCTTGTCTCTGTCCAGGGAGAAGCAGGCGACCGTGGCCCCCCAGGTGCACCTGCATACGTCCCTTACCCCCCCATCACTAAAGGTTCGTATGTGTGCATCACACGTGCATTCTCACGTTTCGGACACAGTCGGGAACTTGCCAGAAAGGCTTTCTAAGCAAAACAGAAAAGGTCTTTCAAACATAACCTTTGGAGAACATGAGTCGCATGTATAGCTCCCCTCACTGCTTGAATGTGGTATCACGTTTCCCCTGTGCTGGAGAGCATGCCCCCGGCGCTCCCGCGGAGACCCCTTCGTCCCGAGAGCCCCTCATTTCTGCATTCCTTGTGCCAGCTCCGCTTTGCCATCTCTAAGACCGCTGAAGAAGCCCGCTCCTCCCGCACCTCGGGCTTCATGGCAGCAGCCCCAGGCACCCTCACTCCCGTCCGTCCCATGGGCACCGAGATGCTTCTGCCCTCTGCTTGCCAGTCTGAAGCCCCAAATTGTCCAAAATCCATCATCTGTAAACAGCCACATCCTTTGAGCCTTTCGAGGAACCCCCATGTATTTGCATATGACCAACTGCCCAGAAGATGTCCCCACTGTCCCAGTGGACCCCTGAGTGTAGTGAAGGGTTTCGCTCAGCTCGTCACTGTACTCAGCCTTCCAGATCGCCAGGATCATGCCAAATATCCTAATCCTGTGATAAGAGCAATGGTCTCAGTGCTTTTTCAAATGTGAGTCCTTCTAGGTTAAAAAACAAGTGTTTGCAGCCCCCTCTGAATAGTCGTATGGGTATGTACTTGTGGGTAACTTAGCCGTGCTGTGCGGAGCCCCGTGAGCGATTCCCGCCGCCGTGGCTCACTGCGGCAGCGCCAGTTGCTGGGACGGTGGCGGGCCCATAGTAGGTCACCTGAGTGGACGGGATAGTGTACGTGCTACGTCCTGTGCATCAGAAAGGGATTTTACAGGCTGAGTGTTTTCAAGGCAAGATGGTCTGGTATTTTCTTCCTGCACCGGGCAGGTGAGCGGGCTCCCTGCTGTGTATGTCCAGGGCTCAGATAGTTCCTGTCCTGCGTGGTGGGAACCATCTGTCCATTGAAGAACAGCCTTTGCATGTGTTCATCCAGTGCTGATGAGAACACAGACTAGGATGGGGCTGAGGGCAGAGCCGTGAGCCCCCGAAAGATGGCTCTCCGGGGCAGCACTGAGCGAAGAGCACCACTGGCTGCCCAACGTGAAACTAGCTACGTTTCCTGCATCCTGAATCCGTGCTCAGCGCCGCAGCTCGCCCTCCCTGGACGGCGGGCACGCACCCTCTGGACTGCGGAGTCCGACGTGCCTGCCAAGCCAGAAACCCCAGGGAAAGGAGCCCGAGGTCCACTCACTGTTAGCGATTATGGTGAAATTGAAATACTTCCTTTTCGGGCCTCGGGAACGTAACTTTTTTTTTTTTTAATTAACATGGGCCATTTTTCAAAAACGTCACTGACCAAGAGCCCAGAATTCATCTACCTCCCATTTTCAGCACCTCGTATTTCTGAAGCCACACTGGGCAGGTGATGGTTTTAAATTGGCAGGCAAGGGCTCCTGAACACGGTGGGCTCTGTCCGAGCAGATCTGCTCAGGGAAGAGAGGAAAACAAATGTATCTTCTCAGAGTAGCCTCGCAGGAACTTGTCAAGGCCCCGAAGGTGGGAGGAGACTGGGATTCTTTCTTCCCAATGATTACAAGGGAACTAAAATGATTAATCTTCTCTTCTTCCAAACAAATGAGAGGGCCTGTAGTTTTTCACTTGGATTCTGTCTCCTCTTCCTCCTTGCTGATAGCTAGCATTTACGCAGGGCTCACGGGGCGTGGGCAGGGGTCTCAGTTCCTGTCACTGCACCTGTTGACTGATGGGCTTTTCCTAACCACCCCGGAGACGGGGACCCATGTGAGCCCTCTCTTGCTGGTGGAGAAACTGAGGCACAGAACCTTAAGTGACTTGCCCAAGACCACGTGCGTAATGCGTGGGGGAGCACGGTTCGGACCGGACAGTCCTGTTCTGAGTGTGGGGCCTTTCTCGGCTGCAGGTGTCCAAGGTGACCCGGGATTCCCAGGGACCCACGGGGAGCCAGGAAGCCGAGGAGAACCAGGAGACCCAGGGCCCTGGGGCCTTCCCGGCCCGTCAGTCATAAGTGAAGGTAATTGACCCCGTGGTCTCAAATGTGGGCCACCCCCCGCTCCCCGATGTTCCCACAGCGCCCTGGCCCCTTCCTCTGCCCTCGGCACTCTCACAGACGAGCTCAGTGGCTTGAAGCAGCCGGAGCACGTGTCCCGCAGGCCTCCTGGGGAGCAGTCCACCTGCGACAGCGACCCCCCACGGGGCCGGCTTGTGCTGCTGGCGGGGACTAGCACGATGCTCCCGGCTGGCCGGGACGAGTGTGGGGAGCCATCTGACCTCCCGGCCGGGCTTACAGTTCTGCCCCCGTCATCTGGGGCTTTTCTGAGGTTGAAATCAAGTGGTAAAATCCACCGTCAGGACTGTGGACCCCGGTCCCGGTGCCCCGGGGTCGCGGGGCCAACACGGGTGTTCTGTGCCCCAAATCTCATGCTGCTGCTGGTCGCTGTTGAATCTTCAGAAGGGAAGAGAGGCTTACCGGGTGAGATGGGCCCCAAAGGCTTCACCGGAGACCCAGGCATCCCTGCGCTGTACCCCGGCCCACCGGGCGCTGATGGAAGGCCAGGATTCCGAGGACCCCCGGGCCCTGCCGGACCGCCAGGACCAGATGGTAAGGGGAAGGAAAATGGGTTTGGACCGAGTAGCGTGGCCCGTGCCCAAGGTTTACAGGGTTTCTCTGCTAAATGGTTCCATGAACCAATGCAGTAGGCATTGCCCTGGGGTGTGGCAGGTGCTCTGGGCTGCAAACAGAAAAGCGAGTGATGGGGGAAGCCACCAGGTACCCGCAGGCCTGTGGACATTACCCAGTGGGGCGTGGCCCCCTGTGGCTCCGCGAGGTCAGCCCTGCCGTGGAACATCTGAGTGGCACAGTCGGGAAGCAGGTGCCAACCAGGAGCTGTTGGACGGCTCTGTGATTCATCCCGTCACCTTCTTCCGGGGCGGGGAGGCCTCCTGCCTCAACTTGTAGCCTCTCTCTTCTTCTTTCCGGTGATCTTGGGCAGACCTGATGATCTGCCTTCTCAGCCCGTGTGGGGCCAAAGCTGTCCCCAGTGGCGGCTGACGGAAGCAGGGGCTGCATTCCTCAAATGAGACGTGGCTGCCGCTGGCCGAGGCCGAGACGCACGACCAGCAGTGTCTGTAATCTAGACGAGCAGGAGCTTGGGGCTTTCCAGGTCACCCCATCCCCATGGCCCCCCTTTCAGAGGACGCTCTGAGAAGGCAGGGCAACGGGCTGTCTGTCTTTGAGCTTGCATCAGAAGCGGTCGCCCCTTGGGCTGTCAGCTTTAAACGGTGGTTTTAGACCTTGTGAGATCTTGCAACGGGAACATCTCATCCCAAGAGTCGGGAGGAAACCAGGCTGCGGAGGAAAACATGAGGTCACAGTTTCTTTCTCTGTGATATGGTTCACAGTTTATCAGCCTCTTTTTGAAATATTTGACTTTAAATTCCCTACTATCCTGCCCCCCACCCCCTTAATCTCTTAGAGCTTCCTCTCTCCAGGCCCCTGCCTGGAGCCACGATGCCAAGAGCCTCGGGTAGCTAACAGTGTTTGATCTCCGTTACAGGTCGGGCTCAGATCTGTGTGCTTTGGTTGCTTGGGGAGGATGTCTGCTTCTCTTTGCCCTCTCTAGGGGACAGGTGCTAGGGTTAGTAGGAGCCACCGTGCGCAGACATCTTCCATTAAAGGTTCAGCAGTCCCTTCTCTGATCCTACTTCATGTTCTCCAGGAAGTGTCTGAGTTAACATGCTTCTACTGCTCCAATTTTCCTTCACCTGGCAATGCCAGATTCGCACATTCTTTCAAAAATTTTTAGGTGTAGATAATTCCCTGGAATTTGCCAGAGTTGGAGCAGCGTTATTTTTAATGTATTTTTATCCCGGAAGTCCTATTTATTACTGTGACATCAGTGATAATGGCCAAGTTTCTGGGAGCATAATGTTTCCTGAGTAAATGTTATCTGCTAAGTTTTCCTTTTTGGCAACGAGTGTGGTATGTTAGAAGTTTTTATAAGCATAAAAATTTGCCTCTTTAAGGGACTGTGATTGAAGCCTGACCTTGCCCTTATTCCAGTAACTAAATTCCTGCTCAAATTTTTGCTGAAGATACAAGCACCATCTTGCTTAGTAAGTCTAAGATTTACAAATTAAATGATCTGTAAACAAATTAGTTTCTTGTGCATATTTTATTCACAAAATGCATGGAATAGTGTCCAATAAATTTTATCAACCTATGATATGAAAGGCATACAACTTAAGTTCTCCTTGAAATATTTCTTTTACCCCATGAGACACATTGTTTCCAAATCACTTTTTTCACAAAGCAGTCTCTTGTACAAAAAGTGGCCAGCCATAATGGCCTTTTAAAACATTTTGGTGCACAGTCAGAATTTAATACCAGTGGCCTTGATTCCCACACAGCTCTTCAACTTTTCCCCTGGAATGAAATTCTTGGATTCCTTTCTTGTTAACAGCACTGCATCCTGTTTTATGTGTTGCTACTAATGAAAACCAAAACCAGCATTTTTTTCGTTTTTTTTTTTTTTTTTTTTTTTTTGCAGTTCCCACAGAACCAAACCACGAAGTCAGTTTTCTTCCTGAGCTAAATATTTTGCTTGCTCTCGGTTCTAGCTGAGTTCACGGAATCAAGTGTCGGGGCAGCTCCAATGCTTTCTAGAATAACTCAGAATAGCGCCAGCTTTGTTACAGCCCTTGGCCTCTTCCAGAAAAGCATGCTGGAAACTCCTGAGAGGTGCACACTGCTCCTCAGGACTTGCGTGAAGTTTCTAGTTCATTAGATAAAGCACATAGCAAGGAGGAAGGAGGCCCCATGGGATGGCCACAGGGACTGTCTCTGTGTCAAACTTAAACTCGGACATCCCCGAAATACCTTCCTGGCCATTGTACTTCTCACAATATCCGGAGAACTTGGAGGCATAAAATAAAGTCCACAAAGTCCTCCGAGGTCAAAAGGCCCTTAACCCGGTTGCCAGGCCCCCAAGTGCATGACCTGGGGACCCTGTCCTGCTCCATGGGCCGGGATGCCACTGGACGCCCTCCCCCATGCGGGCCTTCCATGGCGCCCCTCTGTCCTTCCCCTCTTAGCTCACCAGCCAGTCTCCCAGAGGTGCCTTTGTGGGCCCTCCCTCGTCCCCCCGCACCATCCAGGAGATGAGCGTTCCACAAAGTTCACTCTTAGACCCTTGTCCCTGTGCCCCTACCTGCCTGGACTATGCAGCTTCTCTAACTAAAGCTCAGGCTCTCCCCAGCTCTTCCTGTGTCTCCATCCCAGGTCTGTACTGGGCCCTGGACTCGCTCAGTCGGCCCGTCCCATGACCATCCCACTCTCGAACTTTGTGCGTCCAGCTGAACTCTAGGTATCCTACTGCCCAGGCTCCTGGCCCGACCTGCCCTGTGCACGGCCTCTCCCTCCACTCAGAGCTGGGAGCTCGGGCCACACCCCACACTCCTGGGGGTCGCACCGACACCTCGGTCCCCGAGCGGACCTGCCCTGTGCACGGCCTCTCTCTCCGCTCAGAGCTGGGAGCTCGGGCCACACCCCACACCCCTGGGGGTCGCGCCGACACCTTGCTCGCTGGCAGCCGGGACCCCTCAGCCTCTTGACTCTGCCCCCCCCCCCGAAGCCACCATGGTGTCTGGCGCGTACCCGCTGGTGGTCAGCCCACTCACGCCCGGTCCCTCTTCTCTCTCTTCCTGCTCGACTGTCCACACAGCAGGCACGTAGGCCTTTAACCTGCACATCCGTGCCACTTCTCTCCACAAGACTCTTTAAGGCGCCTGGGTGCCTCAGCTGGTTAAACGTCCGATTCCTGATTTCACTCCAGTCGTGATCTCAAGGTCGTGAGTTCAAGCCCCACGTGGAGCCTACTTTAAAACAAACAAACAAACAAACAACTGCTTGATGGCTCCTTGTTGTCCTTGGGATGAAATCCACGTCCCTGGCATGAGCCCTTCACCTTCCCTCGGGTCCTGGCTTCCCCCCACTTCAGGGGCTCAAGGACACACTCCTGCTCTCTCTGGGGCCGTCCCTGGTGCCCGCACTCAGCCGCTCTCTCTTCCCTCTGGGTCTGAGGCTCCGATCCTAGAAAGGGCTTTCCTCTCCCCGCAAGCCTGAAATGGGCTTTCTTTGTTACTCTCTCAGAGAGTTCCTGTTCACACAGCCCTGGGCATCCTTTGAGATTCCCTGCTGGTTGGTGTATGGATGCGTGTCTGCGCGTCCCACACCCGCACTGTACGCACAGAGGGTCCGCAGGGTTCCCTGCAGCTGCAGGGGGCTCCTGGCGCACTGAGGGGCTAGCCGGGCCGGACCCCCGTTGGATGCACCTGTGCGTGAATGGCAGACACCGTCTGCAGTGTGTGTGGTGAGGCGGAGGGCACGGGACAGCAGGTCCTGAGCCTGCCCATGAACAGAGTTCCTTGGGAGCCCTGGGACTGAGCTCAAAGCCTGGTGTGGCTTTTCCGAGCAGAGAGCAAATGCCCCTCAAATCAGCGCTTCCTCCCCTCCAGCCTCCTTGGTGGCCTCTTCCTCTCCAAGCCCCAGCTACCACGGGGTGGGCGTGACAGCAGGCATTTCACTGCGTCGGAGGCTGTGGGTCTGGGGCTGTGAGCCCCAGGGGCTTTGGCAGCGAGGACAGGCTCTGGGGGACTGTCCCACCCGCTCTGTCCACGCTGGTTCCCGGGGCGTGCTGCCTGGTCCCACCACGAGGTGGCGCTGCCGTCGAGAAAATGCGGAGGATTTGTTAGCCGATTTACCCTTCCCACCCTGCTCAGGGCTCCGGGAGCCCCCAGGACTTCTAGGGGGCGGGACCCTAGTCCCTGGGAGTGAGGGTCGGAAGGGGGGCCGAGTCGGAGGGTCCCAGGTTGTCTGCGCTCCTGCTGCAGGGGAGAGCTGGAGGGAACCGAGTCCTGGGGGAACCCAAGGTTGATTTCAGAGAAACAGCGTAAGATGTCACATGTTCCCTCCCTCTAAATGCCTAGATTTTTTTTGACATGAAAATCACTTTTTTTTAAGTATTATAAAAGAAAATGTTTAGTATTCAGACTTTGAAGCTATATGGAAGACTAAAAATAAGAAAGTACATTTAGTAAAAAAAAAAATCTTAAACTAAAAAAATAAATTTTTTAAAAATAGAATAAAATACATGGCTGTAACTTGAAAACCTTTCTTTGGACTCCACGTTACTTGAAAGCAAAGGTTTTTATCTCTAGGCTTCAAGAGGAAGCCTGAAGTCGTAGGCCCTGCTTTCCTGCCATCCCTGGGGGCTGTGGCCACAAAGGGGCTTCCCGGAGCTGCGTCCTGGGGGGGGACCCGAGCAGTGGCCCTTCCCGCCCTGGGTGAGGGGAGGGGTGGGGTCTCCGTGCATCGCTCACAGACCTTCCCTGTGGGTTTTTTCCTTAGGTTTCCTTTTCGGCCTTAAAGGAACAGAAGGGAAGGTGGGCTACCCTGGGCCTTCTGGTTTCCCTGGGACTCGCGGACAGAAAGGATGGAAAGGTAAGGCACGTCGTGGTCGGGATGCTGGAGGAAGGGTGGGAAACCACTCCCTCGTCCCACGGTGCGACCCCGGGGCTGAGGTGCTGGTGCCCAACCCTGCGCTGGCCCTCCTTTCTCCCGTTTCTGTTGCCTCTTCATCACCGAACCTTATGGGGGTGCACAGCCCATCAGGGCCTGGAGAGAGGAGCTTCTGACTTCTTGGGCTGAAGCAGATGATTCTTCACAAGTCCTGCGGAGTCCCAGAGAGTGGTCATCGTGGGACTAGGGCCTTGTCACCAACGGGGATGGGACCGAGCAGGGTGTCCAGTGGCTGTCCCCAGTTGGTGGGAGTGGTGCAGCCAAATGAGTAGGAGGGAGTTTCTAGTAAAGAAATATGCTGCCTCTCTGGAGGGGGAGGGGACGCTGGCTTTCTGGAGAAGGGCCAGCCCTGGGGCCCCGAGCAGCACACCGTGACCCTTGGGGACATGTGGGTGTGTGGGTGCCCCGCAGCCACCAGGGCGGGCTCTATATCCCTCGTCCCGTGAGCCACCGCCCGTCACCTGTGCCTCCAGCAGTGTTTCCCGGGGCCCCACCACAGAAGACAGAGAGGGGAGGTCGAGTGCTTCCTCCCTCCCACCCAGGATCTGGACCTCTGAGTCATGGCGCCTGCCAGGCCCCCTTCTCGGGGCTCCCCCTTTGCCCCAGACCTGGAACCCTGTCTGCCCCCAGGCCCCTTAAGGGGAGCCCCCTGCTCCTCAGCCCCATGCACACATACACACCTCTGTAAAGGGCATGTTGCTCAGCTAATCTAGGGGAAACGGCAGGATTCCCGGGGGATGACTCCTGCTGCTCATCTCAGAAACAGTCCCCATCGACCATCAAGCATAGGAGCAGACAAGGGCCCGGGGTGCCTCCTGGGTGGTCCAGCCCCCACCACCCTGGACTTCTGTCCCCTGCACAGACAGGAAGGTGTCTAGCACATGCCTCACGAGGAAATAACACGTCTTTCCCTCTGCCTCACTCTGCAGGTGAAGCTGGGGACTGTAAGTGTGCAAAGGATGATCAGTTCATCACGGGGCTCCCGGGGCTCCCAGGCCCCAAGGGCATTGCCGGCATCAACGGGGAGCCAGGGAGGAAAGGGATCCAAGGAGACCCCGGCCAGCACGGCATCCCTGGGTTCCCCGGGTTCAAGGTGAGACACCGGCTCTATCAAAGCTGATGGCACGTCCGTGACACCTTTTGTTTATTAAATGAACATAGATTTAGACCAGCGAGGCTCATGCGCCCAGGGCTCCGTTCCAAAGCCCACATGCTCCAGAAGGAACTTGAGAACGTGCTTACTGGCACAGCCACCGTGGAAAACGGTTTGAGGTTTCCCCAGAAAGTCAGGGGCAGCGTTGCCATGTTCCCCGGAAGGCCCATCCCTCCCTGGGAACCTCAAGAATGCAAAACACACATCGACACAAAAACCTGTACACAGATGTTCAAAGCCTATTAGTGATAAAAGCTGAAAAGTGGAGACAGCGTAAACGTCCATCAGTTGACGAACAGATAAGCCGAGGCAGGGTCCCCCACGGTGGAATGTCATCCAGCCCTGGGAAGGACAGGAGCTCGGCACCTGCTATGGTGTGGGTGAGCCTCAGAAACGTGCCAGTGGGAGGAGATCTCCCAAAAGGACAGCTGTCATGTGAGGCACTCACAGGAAGAGTCCAGGACAGGCAGATTTAGGGACAGAAGGCAGATAGGGAACTCCAGGGGCTGGTCAGGGGCCGGGGGGAGAAGGAGGGACAGGCAGTGAGAGTTGTGGCTGTGGGATCTCCCTGGGGGCAGGGAGGAAATTGTGCTGCAATTAGAGATTAGTGATGGTTACACCATCTTGTGCAAATACTGAAAAAACACTAGATTGTATGCTGCAAAACAGTGCGTTTTATGGTGTATGAACTAGATCTCAAAAATAAGTAAATAAATAACCGTCTTGAATATAAAACATCTTACTGAACATTCACCTTTTGAAATTTAGTACAGAAATGAGTAAGCATTTTGTGAAATCTCCCTTAATGGGATAAGAAGTGAGGCCTCCAAGTTAATCACGAATGTCTAGGAATGCATGAACCTCCCTGCCCATGGAGTCCGCATGTGTATCTACTGAGCAGACTTGAGTTCGTGCCTGTGAAAAGAGCATCCACAGATCTTGCTGTAGTGAGAGGTTTCAACTGAAGATTTCAAAGCCAATTTCAGATAAAGGCAAAAGAAAAGATGCTTTGTTATTTATTTATTCATTGATTTATGTATTTTATTTAAAAAGAGAGCTGTAAGAGATTTATAAAGTAGAAAGTCTATCTGTTTACTTACTCAGCAATAAAGGAAAAATTGCTTGGGACACCGGGCCAGGGAGAGTTACGGCAGTCTAGCTCAGTGATCAGGCGCAGGGGAGGGGCAGCCTCACGGGGCGACTGACCCCGGAGTGGTGGCCCTTGCGGCCCCGGCGCTCTGCAGGTGAAGTGAGACCCGAAGCGCCCTCCACTCCGTGCCTGCGAGGTTTCTCAGAACACAGTTTTATCCAGCCAGAAATAGTAGGCGCGATGTCTTATCATAGTTTAAAAAACAATATTGTCTCCAAATCCAGGCCGTCTTAGCGCGTAGACGTGTGCGTAGTGAGAGTAGTACACTTACGGGGACAAAACTGGCGGGATCTTTGCTTTTTATAAAATGATGGAGTATTTCCTAGAAGCCGGATGGACCCCATTCTGTGCGCCCGGAATGTCTGAAGTCTCCCCCCCGCCGACTGTAGGGCGCCCACAGCCAAGGCATTTTTGTTCAAAGGCCCCTGGCATTGTGTTCGTCGTCTTGCATTTAATTATATGGTCATGCGCCCCGCAGCTCGGCTGCAGTAGGAAAGCCTGGGGTAGATTTTCTGGTTTTTAACGTTTGTTCCGATAGAGTCTGGGAGAGCATGGGAGGTGGATGAGTCCACCCGCCCCTCCGTCTGCCCGGCACCCGTGCACTGAGCGCTGTCAGCTACGCTCTGGGCACCGAAAGAACGTTGCCCTATTCTGCAAAGAAACTAAATCAACAAATCAAGTATCTGTGGAATTTCTCAGAACATTCCATTTAATTAGACCAACACTCAGAGTTCCCGTATCCTTGCAAATAACAACCAAGGTCTGCCAGGAAGGAGCACATCACACACAGCAACACCCTGACCTGCTCATTTCTGCTCATTGAAAGACCCACGCTAGATGTCACAGCCTAAAATGTGACTGTCCCTGCACTCAGCTTGTCTCTAAAGTAGGATTTGTTTTTTCTGGCCTTAATTTCTGTCTGGACTCAAGCTGTCCACGAAGGACTCAGCTGCTATCGATATTGAACGAACACAAATTTCCATCCTTCGTACTTGGAGGCTTAGTCCCTGCTCGGATTCTAAATAGTGTAGTTAAGAGTTAGCAACCTCACGTCTGTCTGAGACCGTTGCTTCTCAGAAGTTCATGAGTATGTGGATCCCGGGGGCCGGTTGAAATACAGAGTCCAGTCCCGTGCCGGGTCTGGCGCGAGGTCGTGCGTTTCTGACACGCTCCCGGGAGGGGCCGGTGCTGCTGGCCCAGGGACCCCACCGGGAGCAGCGAGGTTCTGGTCTTCGCGACCCAGCCACATGTGGCTACTTCCATTACGTTTTAATTACTTGAAATTTAAAAGTCGGTCTCACTGGCTGCCTTCAAGTGCTCCCAAAGTGGACGGCCAAGGGCCGGGCGTCTCCCATGAAGCGGAAAGCTGTTCGGGGCGGCGCTGGCCTTGCTGGCGGGCGAGGGCTCCCAGCTCGTGTGCAGGGAAGCTCCTCGTCTTCCCAGGCGTCCAGACAGAGTGAAGGAGGAACACTTTGTGTGTTTGTTCCCACAGGGTGCCCCTGGCGACGTGGGACCTCCGGGGCCCAAAGGGGTGAAGGGGGACTCCCGAGTGGTCACCACCAAAGGTCAGTCTCTGGGGGGCGGCCGTTCCTGCACCTGCAGTCCTCCTGCTCTTGTGTGAGCGGCTCACGTTACAAACCCTTTCCCAGGTGAGCGGGGACAGCCAGGGGTCCCAGGTATGCCAGGGCTGAAAGGCGACGACGGTGTCCCGGGGCGCAGCGGGCTGGATGGATTCCCAGGCCTCCCAGGCCCTCCGGTGAGTGTGTGGGGGAGGCTGGCGCTGCCCTGGTCCTCCGGGGTCCCAGCCTTCACCCCACGCTGAATCCAGCCAGGGCCACCCGGGCTGTGGGCATGAGCAGCGGTCCTGTTCAGAAGGAAACAGGCAGATCTGGAAGCCAAGCCCTGAGGGGCTTCACCCGAGAAGATTAGAGTAAGCAGATGGTTTCCTGGTGGAGCCCAGAACAGGAGTGTGCGACGAGGCCCCGGGGCAGGACCTGCCGCAGCTCTCCCCCAGGCTCTGGTGGCCTCAGTGTCCCCTGGCTCGTAGACAGCTGTCCTCTGCCTGTGTCTCCACCCTGTCTTCCCCACGTGCGCACTGCCTCTGTGTGCGAATCCCCATCGGCGGGACCGCAGCTCCCCTCCCCGATGGCCCTCGCGGACCCCGTTTCAGAGCAGCCACGTCTCAGGCCGGGGTCAGGACTCTGGCGACTCGCAGGGGACGTGGTTCCCCGCGCCGGCTTGCCAGCCTCATTCCCAGGCCAGGCCCGCTCTGCACCGCGTGGGTCGTTCCCGCTACAGCGTGAGGCTTCTCCTAGGTCCTGGGAAAACACCCAGATTGTTAGTAACCTAGTATTGCTGTTTTAATTACAGCCTTGAAAACTGTTTTCCCAAGAGTTCATGTGGCACAACGGTCTGAGCGTGATGTTGCCTCCAGCGGGGCAGATTGGGATTGTGCCTGTTAACGTCCTTGTCCTTCTGCTCTGTGTCCACCACCAGCGCGGGGGGACAGCAAGGAGAGCTGGGGTATGGCGGCCTTTGAGGTTTACCTGGATTTTAAGAGAGAAACCAAATCTTCACACAGGGCGATGGCATCAAAGGCCCCCCGGGGGACTCAGGTCACCCAGGAGGACCTGGCACCAAGGGCATTCCAGGAGAAAGGGGCCCCCCGGGACCGGGCCTGCCCGGCCCCAAAGGCGAGCGTGGTTTCCCCGGAGATGCCGGATTACCCGGACAACCAGGCTTTCCCGGGCCCCCAGGCCCCCCAGGCACTCCCGGACAAATAGGTACGGAGCCCTCTCTGATCTCTTGGTCGTGGGACACTGGCCCCAACACCACTGTCCTTCTCTGGCAAGTGTAAATTCCCTGGGGGTTCCAGGGGGACACATGTCACGCCGTGAGTTCCTGGTGTGTTCAAATGACCCTGACCGCCAGGCTTTCCAGGCCCAGCAGACTCACGCCACACTTGGATGGGCTCTCCCTTGGGTGCTGGGTCACGGGGGCTCTATGCCGACACTCAGACATGGGGCTTAGCTCCCCCACCAGCCCCTCCTACCCCAGCATGCACCCGTGGGGGGTCCCCGAGTCCCGGCCATCTCACTCCTCCACGTGTCTTGTTCCCAGACTGTGACACGGGTGTGAAAAGGCCCTTCGGAGGTGACGGACAGGAGCCCGTGCGGCCAGGTATTGTCGTGAAGACTCGGATGTTTTAGCACATGTGGGAACTTGTGTCTTGTAAAATATGGGGTTCATTGCAATGGCTGTGAGTGCCCACGGCGAGCAGGGGCCGCAGTAAGAATGTAGACACGTGCCCGGCGTGGGGCGGGCGCCCTCCCCGGCTGCGTAATAAAGCGTAGTGTTCCCCGGGTTCCCGCCGGCGGAAAGCGACAGGCTGCAGGGTCGGCGAGAACTCAGCAGGTGAGTATCATCACGCGACACTCTCTGTGCACATTCATCTCTCTGTGCGTGTGGATTCTGTGGGGAGGGGTCCCATACGTGCCAGAGGGAGCTGAGTCAAGGGTGAGTAATGCCAGGAAGAGCCGGGGCTGGTGGAGAAGGGGACGTGTGACCCCGAGCCGAGGCCCAGAGCTGGCAAAGGGGACGGGAAGACTCAGTCGGGGGCTGAGCGCCCGGCATCGAGGGTGCACTGAGGAACCCCCGTGGAAAGCCACGATGAGTCCAGGGTATGAAGGGTCAGGATTTTGAAGAGGTCTGCACAGAGGGCAGGGTGCTCCGAGGTCGTGCGGTCGCAGCAGGTCGCGCGTGGCCACTGGAAGTCTGGGTGACTCTCAGGATCGAGGTCAGGTGGCAGAAGTGGCATCAGGGCCTGTGGGTCCCCTGCCCGAGGTTGGGGCAGATGTGTGGACGCAGTTTGGGCACTCGGGGTGAGGTGCAGGGCGGGTGCTGCGGCGCCTTCAGGGACCGGGGGGGGGGGCTGAACAGGAGACACTGCAGGCCACCGCCTGTGCACCCCCCCAGCCCCCAGACCTCCACCTTTATCCTGATGACCCGGGCCGGCCAGTGTGCACCCCGGGGACTCCGGTGTGGCCAAGAAGGCCGGATCCCGGGCGAACACCCAGAGCGCAGCTCGAAGAGCTGCTGTACCTGCGAGGGTCTCTCTCAGAGGCCGGACAACAGAACACCCCCCGCCCCCCGGGATGCTCCTGCCCTCGGCCACCCGACCCGCCCGGAAGCGGCTGCCGCCTGTTTTATTTCTGATGGCTCACAGCAGCTCGGCGCCATGGCTAATTCTGGAAGGATCCAGAGTCACAAAGGAGAGGTCGAAGGGTTCCTTTGCAGTCGCAAGCTGGGGAACATCTCCAGCAGAAAGACAGGCAGTCCCGTTGGCGGCCTGGGACGGACCCGGAGGAGCTCAGCCGTGCCCCCGCGGCGGCCCCCGGTGCGGGCTAACGTGGCCAGCACAGTGCCCGGTTTATGTGACGGGACTGACTTCACCGGCGCTTATACTAATATTCTGATTCGTTACACAGAGATATTAGACCTTTATGCAGGAAATCAGATTAAATCATTAAATGACTCTGATCATACAGCGGTAGCCGGTTTTCACGGCAGCTGCTCCCGCCCTTGGCAACGCACAAAGCCATGGGAGTTGGCGTGAGCGACGGCCCAGCTCATCCCTTTTCCTCTCCCTTCCTAGATTGCGTCGGAGGGCCCAAAGGATCGCCAGGCCTGCCGGGACCCCCAGGCCCCACAGGTAAGCAGGAGGCCTCTCCCCCCTCCTCTGTGTCTTTGCTGTCACTGCCCCTCTTGGCTCCTCTTCTGCTGCCCTGCCCTCCTCCCCGCCCCTGGACGTCGCCGCTTCCCACCCCCGTGGCACGCCACCGTGGACCGTGGTCTCATGTAGGGAGGCAGCCTTTCTCTCCTTACCCTGGAAGAGGCGTGGGGACCAACGCCCTGCTGAGCCCCTGGCCCACAGAGGGCGTCTTGCCACCCAGAGCTCTGCCTCTGCAGGCGCCTAAGCATCAGGGGCACCGGGCAGCAATGGGTCGCGTCAGGACTCAGAATGAAGCTCGCTCAATGTGCTGCTTGTACCCTTAGCATCCTGACATGTGTGGGAAGAACCTGGGGGAGACGATTGTTTCTTTGGGGTTTTCACGGAGGAAAACAACGTGTCTGCTGGCACGACCCCTCGCCCAACCAAAGCTCCGTGTGAACTGACGAAGGTTCTGGGTGGTGGAGCCCGGGGCAACGGAGCCATCACCGGCCCACTCGCACCATGGCTTTTCAGATGACGGCTCGGGTCTGCGCCCCTCGGGGACGCCCAGGTGCCTGTGTGTCTGTCAGCCCCGGACAGACGAGTTCCCGGACCCGGGGAGCTCCTCCTCTGGCCAGAAGCCTATGTGGGGTCCCGCTCTTCCGCTAATCAGCAGGGGGCCTGGGGCGTCTCTCTCATCCCTCGGGGGTCTCAGTCTTCTTGGCTCCACGGAAGGACTAATCTGGGGGTTCCGGACTCCTCCCGCTTGGCCAATGATGCCTTACTCCTGCACGTGGCACACTGTGGGGGAGGGGGGGTACCATGTAAACTGTAGAGTGCGCGCAGCGTGAGACAGCCCTCAAGACTGGGAAAGTCCGTGGCCTTACGGTGTGCGTGCCCAAGCTGCAGCGTTTCTCCCGGGCTCACAGCAGCCGCGGGGTCTGGGGACAGCAGGGCGAAAGGCAGAAATGCTGTTGGCACGGGAAGTGGCCTGGAGCATGCCCGGGTCGCCTTCCGAGGACGCAGCATGGCTCTCTCCCATTGCATTGTTCACGCGGTGCCCTGTGACCTCCTCCCGCACAGCCGCTGACAGTGGGCCCCGGGGTGCAGCCCTGCAGACTGACGGTTTTCAGCAGCTCCTTGCTGGAAGCAGGGCCCCAAATACACATGAACGGAGCGTGAGGGAGGGTTTTGATCATGTTTCAACAACATGAAGCTTCACAAGCTCGTGGAGGGCACATCTCTGGTGCAGACTAGTACTCTGTCCGGAAGGCGATCACGGGCTGCAGAAAATGGTGCATGGGGCTTCCTGCACACGTGGATCCCCTGTGCCCTGGCCCCGTGACCCCGGGGCTGCAGGACAGCTCAGGGGCAGCATGGCGGGGTTGTGTGTCCTGTCTTCATTTTGGGTGCACCAGCCCCTAGGCCTGACTACGATGCCTTTCAGAGATTGACTGATGAGTTGAGCCCACCAAACAAGCTGAGAAATGCATCTTTTGCTTTGTTCAGTCTGTCGAACCTTATCCTCATGTAGGACGTCCTCTACGCAAAGCCCTTTATTCTGTTCTTCAGAAAAAGGGAAGCTCTGAGCCATAGACCAGAAACACAGACACCCATAAAAAATATCTCGAGTTTGCTTCCCGTGAAAAATTTCCAATCATAGACGTCCAAAATAATAAACAATTCATTACCTGGTCTGAGGTTTCATCCGCTGTTCTGTTTAAAGCATTCACTCCAAGTACAAGTCAGCATTTCTCAAATCTGGGAGGGCTGGCTCTGGGTGAAGGATACGGCCAAGTCTGGGGGGAAGGTTCTTACCAGCGCATTGTGGGCGAGACGAAGACGGCTGCAGCTGGGGAGGAGGGGGGCGGGGGGTTGCAGTGGGTGTGGCCAGCCGTCAGAAGTGCCCTTTCGGTTGACGTCCCCCAACCTGTTGTTTCGGAGAGTCACAAGGACCACACGGTGTTGGCTGCTGAGACTGACCTTGTCCCCCACGTCTCCTGCTGGGGCTGGCTCATGGGGCTCTGACAGTGTGTTGTGCTTTCTCTGGGTTGTTTAGGTGCGAAGGGCCTCCAGGGGTTCCCAGGACTGTCGGGAGCAGACGGAGAACCAGGGCTCAAAGGTCTCCCTGGAGACCCAGGCCGTGAAGGATTCCCAGGACCCCCAGGTGAGTCAGGGTCCGACCCTCATGACTCCATGGGACATGGGGGCCCCAGCTCTCTCGTCTTTGGACACTTAGAAACTGTCGACATGTGCTTGATGACCACTTTGTTCTTTGGTTGGGTAATTAAAAATTCTCAACCTTTCCATCACTCAGTTATGCTGGGGTTTTGCATAAGACCCCTCCAGCTCCCGCAAGAGGAGAGAGACAGATATGCAGAATGATTCTCTCTGGTTGATGTGGGACAATCGAGGGTAACACAGTGCTGTCCTCTTCTGAGACTGTCGCTGAAGGCACGAGGCCCTCGATCGACTCCAGTCTGCCGACCCCTCACCAGACAGCCCCCGAGGGTGCCCATGCTCTGCCTTGTGCCACACTGGCTACTGGCTCTCAAGCTTGCACTTCTCCAGGCAAGCATTTGTCTACATCTGACCCACCAAAGAATTACACAAGCCATCGGCGGCTGAGAGGGCACGTGCATTTTTCTTGGAATAGGAGAGAAATCTGTCCTCACTTGCACACATAACTTGGAAGGTCCAGGGAGGCTATTCTTTGGGGGTTCTTTGCACAAGGAAGCCCATGGATTATGGAGATTGGGGTCCAAGAAGCAGGCGGCTCTAAAGGCCTTCTGCACTTGAGCTCCGTTGTGGGGCTGGGCCCAGACGGCGGAGTGGGACAGGAGGCTATGGGTCCCGGGTGGGAGCCTGGGCGAGGGCTTGAGCTGAGGCCCCCGACTACACACCTTGCTGTTTGCAGCCTTTTTCTGATGCTTCTCTCGGCCCATCACGATGCTAACCTGCAGCTACGGGAACGACCCATGTTTCCTTTCAGGGTTCGTGGGGCCCCGAGGATCCAAAGGTGCAGCAGGCCTTCCTGGCACAGATGGACCCCCAGGTCCCACTGGTCTGCCAGGCCCCGTCGGGCCCCCAGGGGACCGGGGCCTGCCCGGAGAAGTTCTGGGAGCCCAGCCCGGGCCCCGAGGAGATGCTGGAGTGCCTGGACAACCTGGGCCGAAAGGCCCTCCGGGGGAGAGGGGCCCACCTGGATTCAGGGGTAAGTCCTCACGGCACCCCAGGGTGGGTCCGAAATCTCTCCCAGGATCCCCTTTAGAATGTTTTAGGACAGCGATCATCATCTGGGTTTACGTCCCGCAGCCAGGATGGCACGACCTTCAGAGACATTCACACCTACGGACTAAGGATGTTTTTCCTCTCAAGCCGGGTGTGAGCCGGGGGTGGGGCGTTGCCTTCTGCGGAATGTGGGCCGCTGGTGTGAGAAGCAGAGGCCGTGCTGAGGAGGGGGCGAGGCAGAAGACAGGAGCGATGCGGCGGCTGGAAAACGGACGGGGGGCCACCCTCCTGTCCACAGCACCAACAGTGCACGTGTAAGGGAGAGTGCAGTGCATGCACAGGGTGCCCGACGGCTCTGTGAATGCAGCGTGTGCAGCACCGGCCTCAGAACCCCACCGGCCCCGTGGGCGGGACACCGGAGGTCTGACGTTCCGGACAGCGCATCCTGGAGACTGTCTGGACGTTGGTGTTCCCGACAAGATACGGAGGTGCAGGGACAGCCCTGACCTTACAAATCTACACCTGGTCTGTCGACGGCTCGGCTGCCTGTGCCGCCTCCCACACCTCGGCAATCCCTCTGGGGGGCAGCAAGTGGGTGTCCTGCCCTTGCCATCGGGCTCAGAACTCAGACGGATGAAGCCTGGTTCTCGGCAGGCGGGTGAACTCACCAGGCTCAGGGACGCCAGTGGGCTCTCAGATGAGCCTGCTTCCGGGAGGCCTGAGGCGGGGCCGGGGCAGGGGTCCTATGTTGATCCCATCCCCACTGTCGGCTGGACAGGGGAGCCCCCCGCAGGGGTGCTGGGCTTCACCAAGAGACCGGTGGCGGGGGGCCCAAACAATGGAAGGAGGGCCGGAGTGCACACGGGCTCACATACACACTCGTGCATACACATCCACACACTAATATACACACCTCCTTGCGCACAGAGACCCACACATGTGCCCACACACTCTCACACATGATCACATCCACAGTCACCCTCCAACACACACCTCAACACGGACAGGGGCCGCGGTGCAGCGGTGGGGACCCACCCCCGGGACTTCCAGGTCTGTCCTTGACACAGCGGCCTCCCAGTTGGGTACAGAGTGATGGGCGTATCCCCGCGGGGGCTGGCCACACTGGTGGGACGGCATAGTGCATGGCGGCCTCCCCAGCCGTTTGAAGGAGGGACGGGCGCCGTGTCCCCAACGGTGTCCGCTGATCCCCGCCGTTTGAAGGAGGGACGGGCGCCGTGTCCCCAACGGTGTCCGCTGATCCCCGGCCGTTTGAAGGAGGGACGGGCGCCGTGTCCCCATCGGTGTCCGCTGATCCCCAGCTGCGCAGACCCTCCAGGCTCGTCCCAATGGGGCCCTTCTGATGGATTTTCGTAAATGTAACTCTTTCCCAGAGACCTCACGATGTTTAAGTGGAACAGCAGAAGGCGGGCCTCACTCAGCTTGACGATCGGGCCGATGGAGGTCCCCTGGCATCTGTGTCCCTCGGTGAACTGCTTACTTACACAGTGTCGTAAAAGTTCTGACTTCAGAGCATCGAAGCTTCAAGAACCTCCTCTGCGAGGGCCCCCCAGCCCGGCCATGGTGCTGCCGGCAGGCAAGCTCACGTGGCACGTGGGCCTGGCGCTGGGATGCCCGGGCACACCCTGTGCAGGGAAAGGCCTCCACAGAGAGCAGTATTTACGGGTATTTTGCTGAAGGAAACAGATTTTTTTATAGGGGTTCCTTTTTTAGCAGATGCGTAGGAATGGAAATAGGCTTAAAGTGCTGGGCTCTGGCGTTGAGTTCTGATGCCACTGAAGCCGCTGTGGGCGGGGCAGACCGGTTCCCTTGCAGCCTGCCCCGCCCACTTCCCATGCGAACGAACGAGGCACCCCAGGAGCCAGGCTCGCCGTGCAGAGCTGACAGCCTCCGCCCCGTGAGTTCCCTCAGCTCACTAGCCCGCAGGGCTCTTGGTGGTGAAGCCTGCTGTCCACGGTGGAGCGTGGTTTGCAGCAGGAGCCTGACTCCATGGTCAGACCCGGCCGTCCCCAGCACGGCCTGCCGTCCAAGCCCATCGGCACCACGAGCGGTAGACTCTGTCAGCCCCCGAGGACAAGCTGGGTTACGATCATGCCCTCATTTCCTGCAGCAAGACTGGAGAACGCGAGAACGTGCATCCTGGCACCTAGGAGAATCTCTTTGCAGGATTCTGCTTCGAATCCACTCCTGCTCTCTGCAGACCTTGTTCCCCATTCTGTCCACATATCAGGCACCTGGGACGCACGCTGACATGCTGGATTCCGGGTTGGTCTGACACTGACTTGGTCCCTGTTGTTAATGACCCCCCTTCATCCGCGGACCTGTCTGCCCCTCCACTCGGGTCAGCCTGCACGCTCCGTAGGGTGGTCGTGCGCTCTGGAGAAGAGCTGTGAAATGGGCCTCACCCCTCCTGCTGGTACTAACTGGAGGAACTTAGGGAGCTTTAAAGTCCAAGAAGAAAGAAGAAAGGCCATGGACTTAGTATCTGAGAAAAACAAAAGAAAGAACTAGAAGAAAATATATGCTCATGTGACTGTGGATAGGGCAGGCTGTTCTAAACATAAAAGCAGGGGAAGAAACCACACACACAGCGTGCATAAAATCTGCATATGAATGCTCATCTTCGCATCAAAAACAGTGACATTTGGGGCAGCAAAATACAGTAAACTTCACAGTGTGGAGGAAATCAGTCCATGTAAAAGGGGATACTAAAATCTATAAGAAAAATATCAGATTCCAAAGGAAAATAGTAGCAAAGAACAAAACTTGCATCAAAAAGCATACGAGAAGAAAGAAATGTCCCTCACGCTCGGCCCTGTGAGTCTGATCCGTCCCTTCCCAGCCCCCACCCTGCCTGCCAGGCTCCCGTCTCTGTGTCAGCACGGGTCCTGGCTGAGGAGCTCCCCACAGGGGGACGGCAGGTGCAGATGCTGGGGCGCATGAATGACCGCGGCGTAAGTGAGCGCCACTCTGACCCACAACGTCAGTTTCCAGGACACCTTCCGGAAGAGCAACGTCCGAGCCTGCCACGGATCTGTGCTCCCGACCACTCCCTCGCGGCACCGTCCCCAAGAGCAGGGACAGGCCAGTGCTGAATGTGTCCACCGTCCCCAAGAGCAGGGACAGGCCGGTGCTGAATGTGTCCACGTGACATGGTCATCCTGCGCACGCCACCCTCTAACATGTAAAAAATATTCTAAAATGGGGCCAAATGCTCAAAATATAATGTCGAGTAAAAAAAAAGCCAGAAGTCGAACTCACAGCTTGGCGGCGGGCTGTCGATGTGTGTTCTCGGTGCGCTGTGGGACCGGCGGTCAGGGGGAAGAGAGTGCCGACGGGAGCCAGGGGTCGGGGTGACCGCCGGGGTCGCTCTGGGCTTGTCCCCGAGACTTGGGTGCCTTCTGCGGGTTTCCCCCGGCAGACAAAACGCTGTTTGTGTAGAGGAAGTCGGAGGGGAGCTGCCGTCCACAGGTGTGGGGCTGGCCTCACGGCGCTCATCTTGGTCCCACAGGAAGCGAGGGGATGCCAGGAATACCAGGCCTGAAGGGCCATCTGGGCTTCCCAGGACCCTCGGGCCAGCCAGGCCTGCCCGGGCCGCCCGGACATCATGGCTTCCCAGGAGCTCCCGGCCGGGAGGGGCCCGGGGGGCTGCCAGGTGCCCCCGGTCACGGAGGTAAGGAGCCCCCTCCCCCAGAGGGATCAGGGCCTCACGGGTACTGCCAAGTGAACGAGCACCACCCTCCCCCAGGCAGTTCTCAAACTGGGCTCCAAGGAACTCCCTCCCAGAGCTGCAGGGGTTCCGAAAGAACCCCCTACAGCTGCCATTTACCGTCATGTGGACTTTGAGGCCAGACATCTCGCGTCCCGCTGGGTGTGTCCAGGTCCTGACCTCGTGTGTGTGGACTCTGGTCGCACCGCCTGCACTCAGCGCTGCAGCCCCCTCCCTGGAGGCCCAGTCTCCCGGTGCAGCCACACCCCAGGTCCTGGGGCTTTCCGGTTCCGGCATACAGGGGGACTCAGCTCAGCCCGTAGCAGGTTCCAGAAATATGACATGTGTTCTGCCAGGCGAGGAACCAAAGCACCTGAGAAACCCTTCCTCCCTCCTACCTGTTGTACATTGGGCTCCAAGTAAGGTTTCAGTAGGAAAAATGAAATTTCCACCGTGGAACTTCAGAATCACTGCCGTGCTTTGAGGAGGGGGAATTGTTTCCTGAAAGTGACGGAACTGGGGTAGAGAGGAAGAGGCTGCCCTCAGGGGAAGGTGGGTGGGGGCAGAAGGCACGGAGACGAAGCCAAGGCCGTTTGCCCCCCAGAGCCCCCGCAGAGAGGCCAAGTCCCCCACACCAAGGACGGGACACAGATGTCCCTCGGGCGCTGTCCAGGGTAACGGGCCCTGGGAGCACTGAGCTCTTCTAAGTTGGTTCATCTTTTTCTACTTCCCTCCTCCTCTGCTTTTCAGGTCTGCCTGGAGACAGAGGGGACCGCGGGGAGACAGGTGTCCCTGGCCCTGTGGGCATGAAGGGTCTCTCTGGCGATAGAGGTGACCCTGGTTTTCTGGGGGAGAGAGGCCCACCAGGAAACCCTGGGTTTAAAGGAATGAGCGGAATGCCTGGTGTCCCCGGACAGAAAGGTAACCGTGGGCACACGGGGCACTCCCTGAGGTGGGCATCAGAGAGGCTAGCCCTACTAAGTGGCAGGTTGGGGCCCCCGGGAGGCATCCTACCTGGGGGGACAAGCCAGCACTGGTAGGCTGGGTATGACTGACCCTCCCCAAAATGCTGAGTTCCTCATGTCCCGAGGGCCAGGGGACAAGACTCAGTCTCTGCGTGGAGACCTGTGGGGAGGCCTTTCGGGACCATAGTGTCAGATCCGGAGGCCGGTGGCTTATTACAAAACCAAACCCAAGGAAGATACCTGGTCCCTGGGCTCGGTTTATCTGTGCACAAACCGGGGCCAGTTTTCTTAGAAGGGGAGCTTCTAAGGCCACACGGCGCTCTCTCTCCAGGGGTCATTTGCGGGATCCCCACGCTGGGCACAGGGCTAACGTCCTGTCACACCCTCTCCCCGGCAACCACAGACATAGGTTGCCATCTGTTTCCCTTGGGTCTTCCCAAGTGATGCACACTGGCCGAACATCTCGGCCTCGGTGGCCAGTCGGCAGGCGGGCTGGGCTGACTCTGGGCATCTCCGTCTGTTTGAAGGTCAGCGGACACACCCCTTAGCAACGGTGTCCCTGAAATCCCTACTTTAGGATAGAGACCTTATCCTCCGCGAGCCACTCCGCAGGAACGTCCCAGCTTAAAGCAACCCGTGTTTATCCATGGCTAACCTGGCACTTTTCTCGTCCCCTCTGAAGGTGGGAGAGGCTCTCCGGGGATGGATGGCTTCCAAGGCATGGTCGGGCTCGCAGGAAGATCTGGGCCTCCGGGAAACAAAGGAGAGTCGGGATTCTATGGAATTCCAGGACTGAAGGGTCTGGCCGGGGAGCCGGGAGTGAAAGGTACGTCCGTCTTTGGAAACGTCTTTCTGACAGGGTCGCAACTCCCTTTTGTGGGGTGTAGCACGGCCTAAAGCGAATCTTCCGGGAAACCAAAAGCTAGGCACGATTAGAAAAGAAGGAAACTGTCAACAATTAGAGGACTCTATCCCAGCCTCACCCAGCAGCAGTGTCGTGAGAGAAGAACACAACGGAAGGAAACCTTTGTGTTCAACAGAAGTCTTTACCCAGGAGCAAAGAACTACAAGCTCAGTTTCCGGTGACAAGCTGGGGTTCAGTGTGTGTAAGCGAAACGGTCACCACCCGAGTCTAGTTGCCACCTGTCACCCCTCCCAGAGCCACAGAGCTCCTCCCTGATGTGGAGGGCCTTCCAGATGGACAGTCACAGCAGCTCTGAAACACGAGTTCAGCACTAACGGTCCCCCCATGTTGTACCTCACAGCCCCAGGCCCCGCTGAGTTTACATGAAGGAAATGGGTTTTTTTAAAAGATTTTATTTATTTGACAGCGAGAAACACAGCCAGAGAGGGAACACAAGCAGGGGGAGTGAGAGAGAGAGAAGCAGGCTTCCCGCCGAGCAGGGAGCCTGATGTAGGGCTCGATCCTGGGTCTCCGGGATCATGACCTGAGCCGAAGGCAGACGCTTAACCAACTGAGCCACCCAGGCGCCCCCACGAAGGAAATTTTTAAGAATAAAAGGGGCAGGTACATGAAGCACCCGTAACGTGTCATAAGAAACCTCCCAGCATGACTACTGAGGGCGAGCGTGAGATCAGGTGCAGCGGGTTCGGGAGGGGTAACCCCACAGGAGGACAGCGCCGTGGAGAGGCAGGGACACGGTGTTCCAGTAGAAGGGTGCAGCACCTCATGGGAGAGGATGTGGCACGCAGACACAAGGCCGGGTCCAGCCTGCTGCGGGCAGACCCAAGCACGAGGCTCCGTGCCCACAAGTGTGGGGGAAGAAGCCACATTTCCATGACTTTCGTGCGCCCTGGCTCTGAGAACATCACCATGGCCTCTGATGAGTGTGAATGCAGGCGTGCTCGTCGCACGCGGCTGGGGGCACGTGACACGTGTGGCCAGCGTGGAAAACAGCCTGGCGGATTCTTAGAAAGGTAAAGAGAGGCACTGAGCACGTTCCTGTCTGGTCAGCGCCCCAGAGAGAGAACGCAGGTACGCGGGCGTCCATGGAAGCGTGATTTACAGCAGCCAAAACCAGAACAGGCTGAAGAGCCCTCGTGGGCAAGCAGCACATGGTGTCGTCCCCGTCCCACGCGGGAGCGCTGACCAGCAAGAAGGAGGAACCAGGGTCTGCAGCCTGCTAGAACACGGATAAATCTGCAGACACGGGACGTGGACTTGTGGCCTCCTAGGGCGGGGGCTGGCAGCAGCTGGGGTGACTGCTGCTGGGCACAGGGTTCCTTTGTGGGGTGATGAGATGTCCTAAAGTCCAGCAGTGGCTGCGGGTGTGGGTCTGCCCTCGGCTCACGTGAAGGGGCCATGGGATAAGCTGGCCATCGGCCTCGGCCTCTCTCAGAGACCCTTGCCCCCCGATTCAGGCCCAGTGGGGACCGAAGGGGCCATGCTGCCCCGGAACTCAGAGCCCCTTGGACTCTCTGGTTGGGTCAGCCGCAGCCGAGGGGCCTCCGCCGGGCCCAGAGACCAAGGGAGAAACTGCATTCTGTTCCCTTGCAGGTAGCCGTGGGGACCCCGGGCCCCCAGGACCACCCCCCAACATCCTGCCAGGAATGAAAGACATCAAAGGAGAGAAAGGAGATGCAGGGCCTATGGGGTTGAAAGGATACTTGGGCCTAAAAGGTGAGCATGACCAGGCCCTCCCACCCGGCCCTCTCAGTCCAAGGGGCAGCAACTCCCACACCAGACGGCCCTCCACCTGAAACAGGCCCCGTGGCGGTCCAGCCCCTCTGACCCCGACATCCTGGCCAGGCGGCCCACGGGTCCTCTGCAGGCTGAATCGCCTCACGGTCCTAGTTTCAGATTTGCAGCGTTGGGACCACAAAGCCCATCGCTTGGGGAGGGTGGCCGCTGCATCCACCACTGGGGCGAGGTGCTCCTGCCGCCAGAGTGTGCTGACTCACACTCGGGGTCCTCCCACAGGCGTTCCTGGAATGCCAGGGATCCCTGGGCTGTCGGGACTCCCCGGGTTGCCGGGGAAGCCGGGCCACGTCAAAGGAGTCAAAGGAGATATCGGCATCCCCGGAGTGCCCGGTTCACCAGGATTCCCCGGCGTGCCCGGCCCCCCCGGAATCATAGGGTTTCCCGGGTTCACAGGAAGCAGGGTAAGTAGGCATCTCTTCCTGCCTATCTCCCTGCAATCGCTCCTCCCCTGTGCTCCCGAGCAGGTGCTGGGCTCTCGCATCTGTGCGGTACGAGTGGTCTATGACCGGCTTCAGGGTTGGGGCTCCGGCTGTCCTGGGTCCCCAGGTCACTGGGAGGTGACGCAGGGCTCACGCCACCACCATTAGTGACCTGCGAGCCACCCACGCCTTGGCCAGTGCTTTCGTAGGCCGCTGTTGGATGAAGCCAGGTGTCCACACTTAATCCCAGGGGCCTTGGAAAGAAAGCTACACTTGAATGTTCAGCCCTCCAAGCTCTAAATTCAAACATGCACGACATCGGGACCGAGGGCCCATTCCTGGGTCACAGCGCAGAGAGCATCTGGCCTGCCACCCGTGTGTTCCTTCACTCCAAGCCGGTGCTCTGTTGTCCCGGGGACACAGCCTGAGCCCAGGCAGGGCTCCAGTCCCTCCGCACCTGCCTCCTCTTCTGTAGGACGTGGCTGACGGCCACCCTGCAGTGGGTCCTGGACGCGGTCTGCGTAGGGTGACGGGGTGGCCATGAACTGGGCTGTGGAGCGTCCTCTTGCGATCCTCTCGTGTGCAGAGCATCACACGCTCACTGGGCTCAGCACATGGACCCCTCTCTGGCATTCACAGTGGGCCGATCGGAAGGCCCGGCCGCCCCGCAGGAAGTGGGCCGATCGGAAGGCCCGGCCGCCCCGCAGGAAGTGGGCCAATTGGAAGGCCCAGCCACCCTGCAGTAAACCTTCAGCGGCAGCCCTCATAGCCTGTGCCAGCCCCCCTGGACGTACGTGGTGTGTCTGCCTCCCCCAGCGGTCTCCCGTCTGTCCCCACCGGGCTGTGTCGCTCACGCGATCGCCCTTAGAACGGGACGCATCCACCTCACAGAGACACGGACGGCACATTCCCAGCAGCACCATCCCCAGGAGCCAAGCGTGGGAGAGCCCCGGTGCCCCCCATGGGAAGGCAGGCACGGAGACGCGACCCAGGCCAATGGGGAGCCCATGCACGGCTAAGCACACCGGTGCCGCTCACGGACGTCATGCTGCATGATACAACGCAGGAAACAGCGCGAGCCCGTGTGGGTAAAGGCCACGAGCCCACATGACTGCGACAGGGCATTCGGGCAGCACCGTCTCCGGCAGGGCTCGGGACTGGGAAAGGGTGCGAGGGAATCTTCTGGAGCTCTGGAAACGTTCCTGTGTCTTTAGCGTGTGACATTCGTGGAGCCATGGTGATGACTGTGCCGCACAGACATGTGCTCCTCGTCAGGAGGACGCCGTGAGAACAGGACCCAGCGTCATCTGAACGGGGACATGGCCTCAGGCACAGCTGCCCCGCTGCTCCCGCAGCAGAGCTGGGGTCAGGTCAGGTCCCCGTGTGGAATCCCCCGCCCACGCTGCAGCGGAGACCGGGACGCCGCCGTCCGTCGGAGCTCTCCGTGGCCACGTGGTCCTTATCCACTGATCCAGCCTCGTGTCAGGAAGTCTCGGTGTCCACAGACGGAGAGCATGGCCCTGTGACATCAGAGCAACCTCGGGCATCCGGCGGCCCGCGTGCCACCCCCATTCTGCTGCTTCTAGCTGCGTGACCCCGGCACGTCACTTCGCCCCTGGGCCTCAACTTGCTCATCTGTCAAACGGGGCGCCCAGTACCTACTGCACAGGGTTGTCCTCTTGAGATGGGAGCCAGCACGGTCTCGCATGCACAGCCCGGCGGGGTGGGGCGCGGTCAGCCCTGCCTGTCCCCACTCCGTCATCTGTCCTTAGCATAGGAAGCCTGCACCGCCCAGTAGGAGCTGCTGGTACGCGGAAACACTCGAGGGCATTGCTACAAACAGATCCGATTACAAACCTTCACGGTCGGTTTTAGCCAAGTAGCTGGACGGCCTAAACTTTTCAGGGTTACTCACCTCGTGAACGGGCTTGTGAGGTGATTCCACGTCTGACTTTGTTCTAGGGCGACAAGGGGGCTCCGGGAAGAGCAGGCCTGTACGGCGAGGCTGGCCCCACAGGGGACTTCGGTGAGTACGGCTCGGAGGGCGGGTGTGGCGGTCGGACCCCAGATGCTGTGAGGGATTTCGAAGCAAATAGTCTTGTTAGGATTGTGACACAACAAAGTCGCAAAACTAACCACCTGCCCATAGGAAGGCCAGTGGTCAGCAGTCTTCTCCACCGTCCACAGGTGACATTGGAGACACCGTAGATCTGCCGGGAAGCCCAGGCCTCAAGGGGGAGCGGGGCGTCGCTGGAGCCCCAGGTATGTGAGTCGTTCCCACCCCTGACATCAGCGACAGCCCCGAGCCCCGCGGGCGGCTCCATCAGGCACTGGCTCGCCAAGCGTAGCATGACCAGGGTGGCTGAGCCACGTTTCTGGGAATGGTCTGACGTCTTCGAGCCCACGGGCAAACGCTGGAGTTGGTCATTAAACAAAACCTAAGACAAAGTCAGGGAAGCTCTGTCTGTCCCTGAAAGGGACATTAGAGGACAGGGAGCCGATGACACAGTGACCAGCGCATCTGGTAAACGAGGAAAGGCTTAGCGGAATGCCAGTGGGCGTCAGGTCGGTCCCTGGAGCGAGCACAGGCCCGGGGCTTCGTGTGACAACACAGCACTCCCTCCTCCCGTCGGGCAACAGTCAAGTCCAAGGCCGACATTCCTGCTCGTTCGCGTCAGGGACAGGTGCCTCTCTCCCGGGGTTTTATCTCGGGGACTCCTCCCTGCTGCAGCTGCCTGGAGCCCCACGTTCTCCGTGGGATGGCCCTGGAGGGGGAGAGAGTGTGTCCGTGCTTGGCCGGTAGGGAGGTTGCTGAGCCCCTTGGCATGGAGTCAGAAAGGGGCTCCTTGCCTGGCTTCTCGGGGCTTGCTGCAGACCTAGAATTTGGTCTCCCAGTGGCTTTCCTTCCCGCGACACGGGTATCCTGGACTGGCTAAATCGCCCCTTCTCAAGAATTTCTTGGGCAGTTTGGTTTATAAAAGCAGAAGTGTGAGGCCGTCTTTGCTCTGTAGCCCGATAAGAACCTCATCCACTGAAATGAAAACACACCAGGGCGAGAAGCGGCTCCCCGTGGGGCTCAGGGCTGCTCCCCCGTGAACGTTTCCGTCCCTTACCCACGGGCCCTGGAGGCAGAGCCCCCCACTGTGAGCACGGCCTGGGTACTGCATCTCAGGACTCCGAGTCCCAGGCGCACAGAGGGGCCGTGACACGTGTGTCAGCCGCCCTCGGGAGGGGGGTGCCCGAGAGGACAGCCACAGAGCCGTCATGCAGCCGAGGGGGCGCCCCAGGGAGCCCCGGTCAGATCTGCTCCCAGCCGGGAAGGGCCTCGGGCGCGGGGGCTCAGGCCTGTCCTCGGGGGACAACACCGGTGGTTGTGAAAGAAGGTGCTCCGGCTAAGGGAAGTTGGGAGCAGATTCCTCAAACATTAAAATAATCAGTAGAAATACGCAGAACTCCTCAGCTGGATTTTTCAACACCACAAAAACATGTGGGTCTCCCCCACATGCTCGGATGTCCTCAGCAGGGCAGCTGGCCGTCTCCAGGGCTTGCCATCCAAGAAGGGACAGAGGGAGAGCCGTGCTGCATGTTACGGTCAAGGCTTCAAGTGACAGAGCACTTCTACGGTGTCCTGGGGGTCGTCCCGGTCGGCCCCGCCCACGCACACGGGCACGATGCCAGGGCATGGGGCCACTGAGTCAGAGACAGTATTGGTCGGGGAAGGATCGCGCTCACATACGCAGCCTGTGCACGGCGGAAGCACCCACGTGGGAGGACAGAGCCCTTTCCTGGTGTCCCCTTGTTCCTTGCAAGGGGTAGGCCCCAGGATGCAGCGTCCGCTCTGCTCCAAGCAGGACCTCTGTGCTTCCAGGTCTGAAGGGAGCCTTCGGGGAAAGAGGAACGGTGGGCGAGGTCGGCTTCCCCGGGGTAACCGGCGTGCCAGGCATCCCAGGCTCTCCCGGACCCAGAGGGCCAACAGGTATCACCCCTTGCCCTCCCTCGGCCTCCCCGCTCGCTCCCCCGCCCCCACACGGCTGAGCCTCCAAACCTCCAGGCCCCCAGCTCAGAGGCGCGGCGACCACACTCCTCCCCACGAGGCTGGCTTGTGCATGTTGCCCATGGCCTAGGTCTTAGGACCGAACTCGGGGGAGGACCAAGCTGCCAGCTGCGGGGGGACACGCAGGGAACTGACGCCCATGCTTGTGTGGCCTGGCGCCTGATACCCATGAACGCAGACTGAGTCCTGCTTCTGGGACCCCTTCCGTGCATCTGAATTCGCGGAAACGGGTTTGCAGATCCTGAATTGAGATGGAAAGCGAACGGGGGACTAGTTTTGAGCTTGTTTCTTGCTGCTTCTTTTGCTTTGTTTCCCCGTACTTTGTGTGGGACCTGGGAACCCTGACGCTAGTCCTCTGGAGTCCCCTGGGTCCTCTGCACCCCTACTTGACGACAGGACGAGAGTGGGGGAACGCAAGGCTGCGCCACCCCCCCGAACCTGAGCATTCCCGGCTGGAAGGAGGACTCGTCCTCTCCCACAAAGCCCCTCCTCCCCCAGCGACAACCTGAGTTTGGGGTTCCAGTCCCACTTAAGGATGTCTGTGTCCCCCACAGGCTTCCCAGGACTGACAGGCCTGCAGGGGCCCCAGGGAGAGCCAGGGCAGGCGGGACGGCCCGGCGACAAAGGCAACTTCGGCTGGCCGGGGACTCCAGGCTCCCCAGGTAAGAGAGAGCATTTCCCTTTGCAGACAGGACACACGGAGCTGCTCTGAGCCAGCCCAGCGGGTTGGGCAGGGCGCTATTAGCCAGCTTGGCCCGTCTGGTCGGCACCCAGGCAAGGCCGACGTGGCCGGAGGGACAGAAGCTGGTGTCCCCGACGTTCTGTGCAGGGCTTCTGGCTGCCCACTGAGCCAGGGGGGTGGGCTGGGGGGTCACACGACCCAGCCTGGGACAGGCCCTCGAGGGCTGCCTTGCTCAGAATGGGGGGGCACCCCCCCACATACAGACTCACTGCCCGCATCACGGGCGTTGTCGCCCCTGCCTCCCATGTTCTCGGGAGTCCAGAGGGGGTGGAAGTACGCCGCACCGCTCATTCCAAGCATAGTTCTTACAAACCAAATCTAAGGGGGGACTCGGGCATCGGGGGGAGAAGTGACACCGCACTTCCAGCTCCCTCAAGGCTGTAAGGAATCTACCCAAAGATTCCGGGAAAACAGGCTCATTGATGTGACGTGTGTCTCCTGGGTGGCACGGACGTGACTGATGTACAAGTCACACCACGCGGATGCGTCCCGCGTGCCAGGCCAGGAGTGACCTGGAGGGGTGACTGGGTCCCGGCACACAGAAGCAGGACCTAGGTGAAGGGTCGTGTTGCTCTCCGGGGCACGGAGTGACCGTGAGTGAAACCCACACAGGTTTTCCTGGCATCCGAGGCATCAGCGGACTGCACGGCCTGCCGGGCACCAAGGGCTTCCCAGGATCCCCAGGTACCTGACGCTGCGCCGGCCCTGCAGTGGGGGAGGGGGTTCGGGGGGGCATCCTGGCCTCGGGGGCTCAGAGAGCAGGACGGCTCCGGGAGGGCTGTGTGGTCATCCCGGGGGCCACATGGACGGGGGCCCCGGTGGTTCGGCAGACCAAGAAGGGGTTCAGAACCACCAGATCTGGGACACTGAGGCTGCGTGGCTAGCTGAACTCTCCACGGCCAAGCTCTGGCTCTGTCCCTGAGTCTCAGGGCACAGCGTGACTGTCCTCCCACTTGTGCAGATCGGCCTGGCGCAGGTGAGGACTAACGTCACTGCTGTTATCCCCTGCTGCAGGTGCGGACATCCACGGAGACCCCGGCTCCCCTGGTCCCGCTGGGGACAGGGGTGACCCAGGGGAGGCCAACACCCACCCAGGCCCTTTTGGACCCCCAGGGCAGAAAGGAGAGCGAGGAGATCCAGGTGAGACCAGGTACCAGCCGGTACCACCACCTGCACCACGGGGCCCAGAGGGTCTGTGAGTCTGAGGACGAGGCACGGAGCAGACACGGGCAGTGCTGGTCGCTCTGCAGAACCTCTTGGCCAGCCCCCCACCATCATACTCTGTTATAACCCATCTGGGGTACTTACTTAAGTGAGGATCTAAGGTCAGCCCACCCGCACGTTGGGGGCAAGGATCTATGGTCAGTATATCAGCACATCTCTAGTCGGGGGTGAGGATCTAGGGTCAGTCTACCCACACATGTCTAGTTAAGGGCAAGGATCTAGGGTCAGTCTACCCACACATCTCTAGTCATGGGTGAGGATCTAGGGTCAGCCCACCTGTACATGTCTAGTTAAGGGCAAGGATCTAGGGTCAGCCCACCCACACATCTCTAGTCAGGGGTGAGGATCTAGGGTCAGTCCACCCACACATGCCTGATCAGGGGTGAGGATCTAGGGTCAGTACCCCCAACTTTGAAGAGAGGTGCCTCCATGTGTGTTCTTGTTCTGCCTCTTGCTTGGTGGGACCTCAGACATTACTTGAAGTCAAGGGTAGAAATACAGGTTCTGGTTGTGGAGAGGATTCAGTGAGTTCGGACAGGTGAAGCCCTTACACACAAGAGCCCAGCAAACATGCTGGCTTCTCTAGAAGTTCTCCGAGCAGCACGTTTTCAGAGGGTCCGGCTTGTTAGGGGATCTGCCGTCTGGGAAGGGTCAGGGATCACAACTACGGGACACGGAGGTGAGCCCCGGGACAGAGGGAAGCGAGGGGCGTAGGTCCGCATGGTGTGCCATCCTGCCTGCCCGACACGTCCCCGACTGCTCTCCGTGTGCCGACGAGTGCCGACCTCTAACACACACCGTGTGCCGTTCGGGCTCCGACCCGGGCAACGGGGGGCAGTACAGTCTCTGCAGGGCAGAAATCATCTCTTACTCCCATTTATTCCTCAGGAATGCCTGCCCCAGAGCTAAGTGTCCAACAACTATCTGTTGGGGAGGGCTGCTGCGACCCCCGAACTCTTCCTGACCTCTGCTAGCCCTGCGCCCCAGAGCGTCCCTGGCTTACCCCGAGCCACGGCTCGCTGTCCCTGCAGCGTCCATTTCCCAGAATCCTTGTGGCCCCCGCCAGAGAGCTCCTGCGCTCCATCCGAGGGACCTGGGACGGTCGGGCTCCCGGTCTGGAGCCTCGCGGGCCTTTTCAGAGCAGCCGTCCACTGCAGGGTCCTCAGCCTGCACAAACGTCACAGCGGCCCCGTGACCTGGTGGCTTCTGGACAGGATGGCGCTGCCCACTGGGCCACAGGCTCTGGCCGTGATCGGGGGAGGGCACCCTACACTAAGACACCCCTGCTGACACTGAGCTGGAACAGGGCTGGGGACCGAGCTACCACGAGACGGCCACAGCAGGGACCGGGAGCATCTCTGTGGCCTAGAGGCCTCGTGCGGCCAGGACTGGCGTGTCTGGTGCCAACACCGGGGCTGGTGAGCACCAGAGCCAACCTCTCGGCCACGCGCCACCCCAGCCGCACCACCGAGCTCCATGTGCAGGGGCCTCTCCAGACCCGGCCTCGGGCACCTCCCGCCGCAGCCTCTCCGTGGTGGCCCTGCTCCGGGACAGGAAGTGGCTGGGAGGGGAAACCATCAGTCGAAACATTGGATGCTGATCCTTAAACGGGCTTCTTCTGTCTCTTTCCCAAGGGGAACGAGGCCCCGTTGGGAGTCCTGGACTTCAGGGCTTCGCAGGCATCACCCCCCCTTCCAACGTGTCTGGCTTACCGGGTGACAAAGGGGCGCCGGGTATATTTGGCCTGGAAGGTAAGCAGGACCCCCATTTCCGCGGGGGCAGGAGCTGGCGGGGACTGGCTTACTTTGGGGATGGAACAGACTTCGTCTCTACCTTGAGGACATTGTGCAAAGTGAAAAAGGCACACGGGAAAGGACAGGCGCTGTCTGAGGGCCCCGGGCACAAGCGCTCAGCTCTACAGACGGAGGGGAAGAAGCGGGGGCCAGGGCTGGGGGAGACGATGGAGAGTCACTGACTCCCGGGGACCGGGCTTCAGTTTGGGAAGACGAGAGAGTTCTGCAGTGCCCGGAGGTGATGGCTCAGCTCTGCGGATGTGCTCAGTGCCCCTGAACCGCATGCTTAGAAACGGTTAAGATGCTGAGTTCTAGCGTACATGTGCAAAAATAGTCATCTGCTGTTAGACTGACCAGAGACTCCCCCAAACAGGCAGCTTTGCGTCTGGCCCTCGGGCGCCTCCTGCACCGCCTCCTGGCGCCCCGTGGCCAAGCCTGCACCTTCCTCCCGTGTAACTTCTTGTGATGCACGTTGATAGGTTATCGAGGGCCACCCGGGCCACCTGGGCCTGCTGCTTTTCCTGGAAACAAAGGAGAGGAGGGGCACCCAGGAGCTCCAGGAAACCCCGGGACCAAAGGATGGGGCGGGGATCCTGGGCCCCAGGGCCACGCCGGCGTGTTGGGTCTCCCAGGAGAGAAAGGTAACGGGACCCCCCCCCCCGTCGGCTCCTCATCTCAAGGAGGGTGGCGGTCAGAGACGACTGGAGCCCCCAGCCAGCCAGGCAAGTCCTCCATATCCCGCTTGTCTCGAAGGGCCCAGAGGGGAGCCAGGATTCATGGGAAACACAGGAGCCACCGGGAGTGTGGGTGACCGGGGACCTAAGGGACCCAAGGGAGACCGAGGACTCCCAGGTAAGTGAACATCTGCACACCTGCAGAGCCCCCGTCTCGGGTTAGCTGCCACCGGGAGCGGGCCTCGGGACTGTCCCTGCCGTCCGGGTTTCGGGACCATCTAAGTGTCCCTCTGTCAGGGAATCTGCCGTTGCCCCCACTAGGACGTGGTGAATGACACAAATTGCCAAGAGGGCTCAGCGACCTCTCAGATGGGTTACGATCCATCTCATTTCTGGAGAGCGACATTGTTCCAGAAAGATCCGCCATTGGATTCAACGGAAACAACCATGGAAGGCAGAGCAGAGCAAGAAAGCCAAGGGGTTCTCCTGTGCCAACTGGGCGTTCTTGTCCCTTTCCAGGTGCCCCTGGTTCCATAGGATCCCCTGGGATTGCAGGAATGACCCAGAAGATCGCCATCCAGTGGGGGCCAGTGGGTCCGCAGGGCAGAAGAGGCGCCCCAGGGGCGCAGGGCGAGATGGGGCCCCAGGGCCCCCCAGGAGAGCCAGGTGGGAGCCCTGCTGTTGAGCCGCTGTGTGTGTCTGTCTTCACTGTGGTTTTCTGGCTGAAAAGCCCCGTTCAGCCGCAGTGATGCTGAGCGCCGTCACGTGTCACCCACCAGTCACACCTGTTTCTGGGCCTCTGCAGGTTTCCGCGGGGCTCCTGGGAAGGCAGGGCCCCAGGGGAGAGGTGGTGTGTCTGCTATTCCCGGATTCCGAGGAGACCAGGGGCCCATGGGACAGCAGGGGCCGGTGGGCCAGGAAGGTGAGTGATGGACGATGAACGGGACGGAGGGTAGGGTGGTCCTTCCAGGTCCACGGGGGTGTGACAGATGGCCTGTGGTCATTCGGGAGGGACGAGCGAGCGCCAAGACAAGCAGAGAGGAGAGGCTAAGGCAGCAGCAGTGGAGGGAACGCCAGTGGTGATGACTCGTGACTGCGGAGGGGAGGGTACGGAAGGGCACGACCGAGGAGGACAGGGGTCTGAAGGCTCATCTTGCTGGAGGCAGACTGGACGTCCTGCCGTGCTCCGGGGGCTGAGTCACCCCTGGGCGGGCGTCACGGGAAGCTGATTTCTGACCCAGAAAAGCCCACGTGTGCAGCGAGCTGCCTGTCCCGAGAGGTCCAGCTGGGGGGGCCCGGCTCTGGGCAGAGGAAGCCCGTGTGTTGAGCGGGGGCTGGACGGCAGGACCCTGGGGGATCAGGTCGTCTCAGGGGGGCTCTCGATCTGCGAGGCACAGTGCCACGAGGGCCGGGCTGCGGGGAGAGAGTGGGCAGCAGCCGCAAGAGGCGAGCGATGCGGGCAGAGGTGCACGCAGCAGCTGAACGGCGGCCGCTCTCTCCGGGCTCTAGGGGAGCCGGGCCGCCCAGGGACCCCCGGCCTGCCAGGAATGCCCGGCCGTAGCGTCAGCATCGGCTACCTGCTGGTGAAGCACAGCCAGACGGACCAGGAGCCCATGTGCCCCGTGGGCATGAACAAGCTGTGGAGTGGGTACAGCCTGCTGTACTTCGAGGGCCAGGAGAAGGCCCACAACCAGGACCTGGGTAGGTGCCACCGCGCAGCCCGGGCCAGCCCCCGCGAGGGTCATGCTCAGACGGCCCCGGAGCGGCCCGTCGCCACCCTGGGGCTGCAGAAAACACTAGAATGGCCTTTGAGACCTCAAAGGTCAGGTCAGGTCACCAGGGAGGGCACGGCAACGGCCTCCGCGGGCTCACCCCCTGCCCGTGGGTGCTGGCCACGCCCCCCGGAGGCCGCTACATAAGCCTGGTCACCAGAAAGAATTAAAAGGACGTCCAGGCACACAGAAGGCTTGGCGAGCACCCGCTGGAAGCCAGGGTGTGCGGGGAGGGCACCTTCATCTGCGACGGCTCTGGTGGGGACGGTGGTGGGAGGCTGTCAGGCCGAACCCCGATGGCTTGTGCACATTCGTCTACATGTTGAGGCGCTGGGCCGGCTCGTCCCATCTAGGATCCCACCGCGGGATTCTTGAGGCTGGTGCATTAAGACCTCCAGTCAGGGTGCTTGGTCAGAGACCCACTCCCTGCTGCCCCAGCTCGTCCAGAGGTGTGCGTGAGAACTTCTAGAAGGGGGAGTGCTCAAACACCAGCGGGGTCTGCTCTGAAACAGGGATTAGAGCCCTGGGTCCCCGGGCAAGTCTGAGCCCCACCAGGCAGCTGCTGGGTGGGCCTGACGTGGGGCCTCGGGGCCTGGCCAGCGTCCAGCCCACTCAGCAGTGACCCCTCTCCACAGGGCTGGCAGGGTCCTGCCTAGCTCGGTTCAGCACCATGCCCTTCCTGTACTGCAACCCCGGTGACGTGTGCTACTACGCCAGCCGGAATGACAAGTCCTACTGGCTATCCACCACCGCCCCCCTGCCCATGATGCCCGTGGCCGAGGATGAGATCAAGCCCTACATCAGTCGCTGCTCCGTGTGCGAGGCCCCAGCCGTCGCCATAGCGGTGCACAGCCAGGACGTCTCCATCCCTCACTGTCCAGCTGGATGGCGGAGTCTGTGGATTGGATACTCCTTCCTCATGGTACGTGGTACTTGCCCACCTTCTCTCTGAGCGTGAAACCAGATGGAAATCTATTTTCTCTCGCCAGCCACACACTGGGGAAGCAAGAACAGCTGCCTTTGTAAGAATAACCACTCAGGACAGTTGTTCAGGTTGTGCACTGCACAAGGGTGCCTGGCCAAGGGAATGAGAGCTGGAATACAGCCTGTACTTTGCTAACTGAGCCATGTTAGACGTGGGCTGCCCCCACCCAGGAGGGGCCCATGAATTTGCTACCAGGCCTTTGTGTGGGGTGTAACCAGGATGAACTGGGGTACCATGATAGCAACTCTAAAGTTTTCCTCTACCCTGGTAGGGCGAAAGGAAAGTCCAGCAGGGATAGTGGGCCTTCTGCTGCATCGATAGTTACTATAACTGTCATAACTCCCAGCTACATTGACTAGACACCCAATGTGCTAAATATTTCATAAATTACATACATATCATAATCTGTAATTTGTAGAAAAAGAGAAGTACTGCTGTCTATTTTTAGAAGTCTTAGGGCTGCCGTCATTTGCAGCACCAGGATCCTATGTTCTGTGCAAAGACAGGCACACTGCCTACTTTGCAAGAAGCTGACCCTTTAGGTGACTCCTGAAGACAGAAAAACCCCTTTCCGTTGCGCGTGACCATCAGGAAGCCTCCGTGTGGGGGCACTAGCTGTGGTCCCTCAGATCTTTTCACTGGCATTAGAAATTCAAAAACAAAACCAGAGCCTCTGCCTTGCGAAGGGAGTGATGTGATCCCAGCTCTGAGGCTCCCCTGAGGGCGCGGCCTTCCGGCCAACACCCGCAGGCTCCCTCCAGCCACCCTGCCACTCCCCGCGTGGTCTCGCCTCCTTCCAGGTGGGGCGGGGCGTCCGCTCACCCCAAGTGGGGCTCCGCTCTGGCCCGGGGAGCCTCCTGCCTCCCATCAGTGGAGGACTCCAGAGCTTTCTGTTCCTGTGGTTTTGTGCAGAGAGGTTAGCCCAGGTTCCCCGCCCAGCACGCCCCAGGACAGCCTCCCTTGCTCCCCACGTCCCGTAGCCATAACCACTCGCATTGCACTGACCACAGCCCGCGCCTCCATGCCAAAGGGCTCGCATCTCCATGAGCCTCCCGCGCGCCTTCCCAAGAGCTCCGGTGTTAGGAGACCAGGAGACAGGGTCCCTGACGCTGGGCCCGCCGCCCGGCAGCAGCCACACGGTCATCTCAAGCTGCTAGTTGCTTCGTTAGCAGCCCTCTGATTGAAACAATGGTTATCACACGACCTGCATGTTGGTCATAGACAAGTCAGCAAGAAGATTCTCTACACCACCCATCCACTCTCCGGAAGCACAAGGCAAGGAGGGGCCGGAAGGGCCGCTATCCTTGATCCTTCATTTGACCTTACCGACCTCCCAGGCTGAGCCACATGTGGACCTTATTTTTCCTCTATTTTTTTTTAAGATTTTATTTATCTGAGAGAGAGGGAGAGAGGGAACACGAGCAGGGGAGAGGGAGAAGCAGGCTTCCCACCCAGCAGGGAGCCCGATGTGGGGCTCGATCCCCAGACTCTGGGATCATGACCTGAGCCGAAGGCAGCCCCTTAACGACTGAGCCCCCCAAGTGTCCCTATTTTTCCTTTTTAAAGAAGGTCACATTTTGGTATCACTCCCGGCGGCGAACACTTCATCCCCGAGTGGGCGAAGGGAGACACGGGATCCCCCACCCCCGTGAAGCCAGCCACATCCACTGGCGATAACCCGCTTCCCTTGTTGCTCTGGTTTTCACTTAACCGCGTCCTGGGCCTCGGCTCCCGTCGTGGACGCGCACCTGTCACGTGGGCCTCGGGGCTGCGGTCCGCGGGGCCGCCCCACTTCCCGTAGTCACGCCGTCTCATTGAAGAGTGCGCTGCAAGCGGGCAGCGTACCCGGGGGCAGGTGCTCTGGGTCGGGGTGAGGGAGGGGAAGTGCCCCCCAGCCCCCCCACCCCCGCGGTCCCTCGGGGAATTGCTCACGGCCCGCCCTGTCTCCCCCTGCAGCACACGGCCGCGGGCGACGAGGGCGGCGGCCAGTCCCTGGTGTCGCCGGGCAGCTGCCTGGAGGACTTCCGCGCCACGCCCTTCATCGAGTGCAACGGCGGCCGCGGCACCTGCCACTACTACGCCAACAAGTACAGCTTCTGGCTCACCACCATCCCCGAGCCGAGCTTCCAGGGCAAGCCCACGGCCGACACCCTCAAGGCGGGGCTCATCCGCACCCACATCAGCCGCTGCCAGGTGTGCATGAAGAACCTGTGAGGGGCCCACGCTCAGCCCGGGCCGCTTCGGTGCTTACTCGTGACCTATTACCTCAGAGGACGCCCCCAAACAGATCTCGCTCCTTGCCCTAAAAACACAACGGAAAGGCTACCAAAGGAACTCACCAGCGCTTCTACGGAGCAGCCCCTAGCTTCTCGGGGACTGCCCCCCTGCACCCCTGTCCAGCCACCCTAGGCTCTCATGCTCTAGGCGCCACTAGCTGCTCCCTCTGCACCGGTACAGTCACTGAGTCCCAG
>PITA01017249.1:0-43890 GCA_004023965.1 Spilogale gracilis | reverse complement strand
AAAACCACTCTAAGATACCACCTTACACCAGTCAGAATGGCCAAAATTAACAAGACAGAAAACAACAAGTGTTGGAGAGGCTGCGGAGAAAGGGGAACCCTCTTACACTGTTGGTGGGAATGTAAACTGGTGCAGCCGCTTTGGAAAACAGTGTGGAGATTCCTTAAAAAATTAAAGATAGAGCTACCCTATAACCCTGCAATTGCACTACTGGGCATTTACCCCAACCATACGGATGTAGTGAAAAGAAGGGCCATATGCACCCCAATGTTCATCGCAGCAATGGCCACAATCGCCAAACTGTGGAAAGAGCCAACGTGCCTATCAACAGATGAATGGATAAAGAAGATGTGGTACATATATACAATGGAATACTATGCCTCCATCAGAAAGGATGAATATCCAACTTTTGTAGCAACATGGACTGAACTGGAAGAGATTATGCTAAGTGAAATAAGCCAAGAAGAGAAAGTCAAGTATCACATGGTTTCACTTACTTGCAGTGCATGAGGGGTAACCTGGAGGACAGTGGGAGAAGGAAAGTAAATGGGAACTAGGGTAATCTAGGGAGGGAAAGGAAACAACAGAGATTTTGGACACAGAAACAAACTGAGGGACTTGGAGGGAAGGGGGTGGGGGGATGGGAGAGCCTGGTGGTGGGTACTGGGGACACCTAAAGCATGGAGCACTAGGTGTGGGGAATGGGGAATGAATCTTGGAACACTGGAAAAAAAATTTTTTTAGTAACAATAAAAAAAAAATTCACAAATCAATCAACGGGATACATCACTTCAACAAGAGAAAGATAAAAACCATATGATCAATTCAATAGATGCAGAAAAAGCATTTAACAAAGTATAATATCCATCATGATAAAAACTTTCAACAGAGGTTTAGAGGGACTCTATCTCAGCATAGTAAAAAGCCATATATGAAAAGTGCACAGCAAGCATCATATTCACTGGGGGAAAACCCGAACTTGTCCCCTTAAATAAGGAATAAGACAAGGTTGTCCACTCTCACTACTTCTACTCAACATAGTACACAGTCCTAGCTGTAGCAATCAGAAAAGAAAAACAAATAAAAGGCATCCAAACAAATAAAAGTAAGGAAGAAGTAAAACTTTCACTATCTGTAGATGACATGTTTCTATATGTAGAAAGCCCTAAATACTCCATCAAAAAACTACTGGAAATGAATTCAGTAAGTTTGCAGGATACAAAATCAAAATACAGAAATCTTCTGCATTTCTATACACTAATAATGAAGTAGCAGGAAGACATTAAGAAAACCATCCCATTTATAATAATAAACACTAAAATAATAAAAAAATAATACATACCTGGGGATAAATAAATTATACATACCTAGGGATAAACTTAGTCAAGTAGGTGAAAGACTTGCACTTTGAAAACTACATTGATGAAAGAATTTGAAGATGATACAAACTGAAAGATACTCCATGCTCATGGACTGTGAGAACAAATATAGCTAAAATGTCCATACTACCCAAAGTAATCTACAGATTTAACACAATTCCTATCATAATACCAACAGCATTTTTTTTTACAGAAGTAGATAAAACAACATTAAAATTGGTATGGAACCACAAAATACCATGAATAGCCAAAGCAATCTTGAAAAAGAAAAACAAAACTAGAGGTATCACAATCCTCTAGTAATCAAAACAATATGGTACTGTCACAAAAATAGAAGCATGGAGGGGTGGTTAAGCATCTCACTCTTGATTTCGGTTCTGGTCATGATCTTAGAGTCCTAAGTTTGAGCCCTGTGTCAGGCTCTGCACTGAAGATGGAACCTATTTAAGATTCTCATTCTACTAGTAATTCTACTACTGGGTATTTACACAAAGAATATGAAAATACTAATTAAAAAAAGATATATGCACTCCTATGTTTATTATAACATCATTTACAATAGCCCAAATATGAAAGCAACCTAAGTGTCCAAGGATGAACAGATAAAGAAGTGGTATACATACATACAATATATAAAATAAATACCATATAACAGATATAATATATATGCAACAGAATATTATTTAGACATCAAAAAAGAATAATGATAAGTGAAATAAGCCAAACACAAACACTATATCCTCATGATTTCACTCATACGTGGAATTTAAGTTACAAAACAAATAAAGAAAAAAGAGACAACCCCCAAAATAGCTCTTAATGATAGAGAACAAACTGATGTTAGCCAGATGACAGGTGGGAAGGTTGGGTGAAACAGGTGAAGGAGACTAAGAGTACACTTATCACTGTGAACACTGAGAAATGTATAGAGTTGTTGAATCACTATATTGTACAAAACACTGTATGCTAGTTACACTGGAATTAAAATTTTAAAAAATGTGAAGAAAAATGTGAAAAAAACAAAAATAAAATATTTCTTGAATGTAACGTGGGCTTGTTTCTGGATACTATTTTTTCCCTTTATTTTTTTTCTATTTACAGTAGCAAGTTTCTTAAAATCATCCTGAGTTTTTCTTCACAGCATATAGTGAAGTTAACAAACTATTCAGCCCACCTAAAATTTGAAATGAGAAATTCTATTTGTTAAAGAGTCAGTTTGTATATACTGATCTAATTTATTAGTGCACACTTAGAATTTTGTAAAAAGAACATCATGTTTCATTTAGAACCATAAAAAGATGCTGTAAAACATAGTAATTAATATCTGAAATCAATAGTAAATAGAAAAATTAACCTGAGAACTAATTTTTGTGATGCTACATAAGATTGTCTTTAATATTATATGATGATGATCTCAATTCCTTGTCTGCCTTCTTTCCCATACCTCCAGCAATGCAAAAGATAATAAATACCACATAGAACTGGAAGAAAAAAAAATTCTTTGAGAAGATTAAAGCTGGTTGAGGAGGAAGGATGCCAAAAATTTGTTATCCAAATTCAGAATAATTGACCAGAATAATTATAAAACAATGGCATCTAAAACATTTGAGAGTGGAGGCCTTTTCTAAATTTTCCAGGAGAGACAGGAGATTGTCACTTTTCCCGTTCACAGTTAGCAGTGTTCAGTTCTAAAGAAATAAAATCCATTTGTCCCTCATGTAAAGGAAATGCTCAAACTGTTACCAGGTTTTGATAGTTCTGCCAGTTATACAATCTTCTTAAATTTTTCAGTTTTGATGGTTTTATTAGGTTCATGTAAATATATTGTTTGACTTTTTTTATTCTCTTTGATAAAATGGGTACTAAAATCAAGTTTTCCTAGTGTGACAGTAAAGTGCTATGTGTCCTGACACAGATATCGATCTTGAGCAACCTGTAAAAATGGTAAGTGGTTGAAGCCTAGACTTGCAGTGGCCTTCACTAACTCTACCCTTGAATTTGTGGGTCTACTTTCAAGAGTTGTTGATCAACAATTCATCTTTAGTCTTAGAACAATTCAAAACTAAGTGGACTTGAGTAATAACATTTTAAAAACTCGACATTAGCTATGATATTCCTCTCCTTTTATTGATTTTGGTATTTTCTCTTTATTGTTTAAAAAAATCTATTTTCTCCTTAGTTCCAAAATGCAGTTTGAAAACTACAAACATGGAAAAAACCCAAAACAAACAACCAAATGATTCATAGTCCTACTTTAATGAAGTGCTCGTAAACAATTTAATTTATGATCTTGGAGTCACATACATTTTTAAAAAAATGTTTGTGTCCTCACTAGGAATAAATTATAACATGTTTTCCACCTTTTTCCACCTCTCTTTCTCTGTGAAATGCAAACACAAAAATACCACACCACATCTGCTACCTCTGTGCCCCACCCTCAGAGATAGGCACACTCATAATTTTTTCTGGGACTTAGGGCCCAGTTCAAATGACATCTTCATTTCATTGATTATTCAGAAAATTACTTCTATAAATAAACCTACCCTCCCTGAGCTCTTCATCTTTTTAAAATGCCATTTGGAAACTTGTGTTTTGTGTTTTATCTATATACCTATCTTCCCTATTACATATAACCTTCTTGAGGATAAAGCATTAGTCAAGACTCATCTCCTTGAAAAGGATAAAGTTGCAGCTTAAGCAGAACAAGGTAATTTATGTTTAATAAGATAGATTCTCAGAGCACTGAGAAATCTTACAGGCTTCAGGCATGGCTGGATCCAGATGCTCAGTCTCTTTCTCTTCTTCTCAGCAGAGCTCATCTCAATTTGGCCTCATCCTTCTTATAGATGTTTTTTAAATACACTTTTTACTGAACAATTCATTTTGAAAGGGTACTTCTTTCTTGATAAATATGGCAGAAAAGTCCCAAATAAGACTCTAATCTGTCTTAAATAATTATTCCATGCTGAACCCATCACACGAGCCAGAAGCAAGGAACATGTTGATTGGCAGGCCTGGGCCATGTGCACCATCTTGTGGCTGAGTACGCACAATAGAAGAAATCAGAAAGGGATGCAAAGAATCCAGAGACACATGCTAGTGATGGGATCCTCATTTGATTTACCTTGGGTCATTCCATGTTCTTAGATGGTACCTTGGCATGTATTTGGTAAGTAGTCAATAAATATTTGTTGAATGGGGGGCACCTGGGTGTCTCAGAGGGTTAAGCCTCTGCCTTCGCCTCAGGTCATGATCTCAGGGTCCGGAGATTGAACCCCACATCAGGCTTTCTGCTCAGCAGGGAGCCTGCTTCCCCTCTTTCTCTGCCTGCCTTTCTGCCTTTTTGTGATATCTTTTTCTGTCAAAAAAATAAATAAATAAAATCTTAAAAAATATATATTTGTTGAATGGGGGCACCTGGGTGGCTTAGTTTTTAAGCATCTGCCTTTGGCTCAGGTCATGATCCCAGAGTCCTGGAACAGAGCCCCGCATCAGGCCTCGTGCTCTGCAGGAGAGCTGCTTCTCCCTCTCTCACTCGCTCTGCTTGTGTTCCCTCTCTAGCTGTGTTTTTCTCTGTCAAATAAATAAATAAAATCTTAAATAAATAAATAAATAAATAAATAAATAAATAAATAAATAGTATTTGTTGAATGAAATGACCATATCATTAATTACTTTCTACCTAGTAGAGGGTGAAGAGAGGGGGCATTAGCATTGAGCTCTTTGAGATTTATTAACATGATTAAGACTAGCTTTGTTGTTTAGAATTATTTCCTAAAAGAGTTTCATTAAACTTATTTTACATTAAGGCAAAGAAAACTTAAGGGGAATACACACCTGTCTATAGTGACAAGTAAGGAGAGAAAGAGGTACTTACCTGGGACTTTAAAAAAAAAAAAAAGGATAGCTTCTATTTGCCCCTCCTGATTGCCCGTTCACCTGCTCTGTTTCTGGGGAGGCTGATCTGTAGGATGGTATCACCAGCTTCCCTTGCCCTTTGGTTTTTAGTGGGACTTAGCTAATGGGAGGCATCTGCAGAAAACCAGAGGGCAGGAAGTGAGAAGGGTTGGGCGTTTGTTCCTCTAACTTGTGCATTGCCAGGTCATTGTGGGTTGGCTACAAGTCTCTTCAAAAAAACCATAGTTCAGTTCATATGGTTACCTCTCTAGATTTTGATAATGATTTCTTCTTTTTGCCACTTCAGGCTGAGGAGTGGTAATGGCTACCAACACTGCTCCATGTTGATTTTTCTAAAACCCTTTCATACTTTTATAAATTGTCCACTTACTGAACTCTCCTTAAATTTGCCAGTTAGGGGGCACCTGGGTGGCTCAGTTGGTTAAGCCACTGCCTTCAGCTCAGGTCATGATCTTGGAGTCCCGGGATCAAGTCCCACATCAGGCTCCCAGCTCTGTGGGAAGTCTGCTTCTCCCTCTGACCTTCTCCCTTCTCATGCTTTCTCTCACTCACTCTCTCTCTCAAAATAAAAAATTTGCCAGTTAGAGTATGCTCTATGTTCCCTGCTGGGTCATTAACACTTGCCTAACCAAAATGGAACACAAACAAATAAACAACAAACAAAGTTTACGATCCAGTAATCTTCAAATGTTTGCTTTATGGTGTAGAGTGAGGAGAAGACAGATCAGTTCTTGACGATCCTCAGTCTTCATTTTTTGTAGCACTTGCCCCATTAAAGGTGTCCTCGATGGTCATTCTCATGGAATTTTATTGGTATGAAAACCTTTTGTTTTTCTTTTACAGGGGTAGCACAATTCCAGGCCCAATAGCCAGTTGGTATTTCTGAATTTTAATCTTCTGAAAGCTAGAGTCTTACTTCTAGAGATAAGGCTGGCATAAATCCTTTGGCCCATAAATCCTTAGGCACAGGTTTTTAACTAATGAATTAAGGAAAAAATCAGGCAGAAAAAAATTATTTCATTAATCATCACTGCATCAAAACCAAAGGATCTAGCTGGACAGTTCAACTTGTGTGTGGCTCCATTGACAAAGCATGCTTTGAGTTTGAAAAAAGGAGTGTTGCTCTCATCCCAATTAAAGCAAAATTAATATTAAGATATTTCAAATGGATTTCTGCAAGCATTGTTATCAGCTAAGGAGTTTCATCATGTTCTTTGGTTTTAAAGTGAATTACTTTTGCAATGAAGGTAAAATGTATTATTCTCCTTTCACTGTGACATTTACTCCCCGCCTGTTTATACCAATGCAGCTGCTGTGTAAGTCAATGCTTTCTCCTTTTCTTTCTTTTTTCTTTCTCTTTTCATTTTAAAGGCATATATGAGAATCATCTGACCCAGGTTGTACACGAGCTATACAGCATATGGTTGGGGTAAAGAACATCGTATCTTTTGTTCAACAGTTTTTGTATTTCTTTCCAGTCTTTTGCTTCTCTGGTCCTCAAATAGGGCTAATTACAAAGAAAAAAAAAAGGTGGGACTGGTGGAGAGGGAGCCTTTAAAACCATTCCTTTTGCAGCATGGAACAAAAGAGAGTACCAAGGGCATGGTTAGGCCTCAACAAAAAAGAAAAGAGAAAAATCACCTAATGAGGATGTCGAGATAAGTGCTTGTGAAGAAAACTGGCAAAAAAGAGCTTTTAGTCTAAAATCCATAAATAAGTGTGCATCAGATGGGTACTAGAACATTTTTAACAAGACAGGCCATGAAAACTATATCCTTCTATGCAAGAGCCTCAAAAAAAAAAATCTCCTTTCTTTACAAGATATTTTTCTTTCAAAAATTAATTTAAAAAGAAATACTTGAGAATTAAGATGTTTTATTCATGTCTCTGAATCCATTATAGAGTGGATACCATAGAAAGAGTTGTTTTTGAGACATAATTATCAATGCTGCTGGCTTCTTAGGGGTCAAAGTCTTTGCATGAGTATATGAAGAAGTTGTTCATGCAGAAGGCCAAGTATAGGAGATTTTGACCTTGGAGGTTTCTGTTGCATTTTTATTTTTAAAACAGGAGAATAAGCAGATACAGTTTGAAGTTTGTTAATTCTATATAGCTCTTCGTCCTGTCTTTTCTGATAATGTGTGAGCCTTATCCTCAGTGCTAAAACAATAAAGGTCAGGAGTTTAAGGCTAAATTAATTACAAAAATACCAAAGAATCAGAGATTTTTAGAGTTAGAAAGACCTTCAATTACCTACCTCTATAAAATGTAAAGGTTGCAAAAAAAAAAAAAAAAAAAAAAAAAAAAAAGAGTCCAAGGTGAAAGAACTCTTATGACCTTAAGAAGGATTTAATTTTGTTATGTATTGGCATGAATGCATCTACCTGTAGTTTACATAAAGAATACAGGAATGTATGTCATGGTAACCTTGAGATAATGTTGTACCAGATGGAGGACTTGGTTGATCTAAAGATCTTCTTTCCCTTTTTTTTTTTTTTTTTTTTAAATTTTGTCACTTGGTCACATAAATACCCACATTGTGTACATATGAAATTGTACTTCTTTTTATTTCTCACTAATCATCTTTCAGTTTAATATAATGATAAAAATTATAATCAATTTTGCTTTATCCATTCCACGTCCCATGATTTTAATACAGAAACGGTTTTATTTCGTAACTTATTATAAAGAAAGACTTTATATTCTCTCATGGGGTTTATGAACTTCAAAGTCTTAAACTCTTCTCCCGCTGTTGAACATGAGACACTGTCTTTATTTTCTCTATATTATAACTATTGTTCCTCTTTTACTCAGGACCCAACAATGGCTCTACACTGCACTCAGTCAAAACCCACATGATTTCTGCTTATTCTCTCACCCTAAATGCTAATCCTTGTTGCCCTTCTCCTCATTTTCTCTTTCTATAACACCAGTAACATTCTCACATACTATAAAATATCCTTATTGCATTTCACTATTTATTATCTGATTCTCCTGGTAGCCATACATAGATCTTCACCTTTTTCACGCCCCAATGTTCCTGGGGCACCTACAACACTGTCTCATACATGGGCCACCGTAAGCTTCCCATAAACTTGCTAAACTACATTGGGCTCTAGACAAGAAAAGTTCTAAACCTTTTTATTTGTTGTATTGTATTTTTAGGATAAGTCCTTTGGTAATCTGAAAAGCTTAGCATTAGAGGTGGTTTGGTCACAGAGTATGAAATTTTTCATGATTTTTTAATAAAGTTGCTAGATTATCCTATAATCACCTTTGTTTTTATTACAACCAGAAATATATCAGTGTACATATTTTTCCACATTCTAACTGGCTTTAGATTAAAATGTAGATGTTTTAGCTAGTACACTGGGAGAAAAAATATGGCTAATTCTTTGTCTTAATATGATTTTTTCTAATAAATATTGTTAATATCTCTATATTTAATCAGTGGATATATAATTTCAATATACATGCTGTTGTATATTAAGCTTTATATTTGATTACTTATAGTTTTCCATGTAAAGTATCTTCTCACTCCTGGGGCTCATTATATTTTGGAGTTTTGTGAAATTCCTACTTGTGCATACCAGTTCTATGTTATATTCACTAGCCTATTTTGTTGGTCTAATATTTTCTTATGTCACAATAGTAATGGAATTTTTACTTATGGAAATATTGAAAATGTTTCATATTTTTTGTTGTTTGCATTTTTCCACTATTTCAATTATATGGAAATTAACAATTTTCTGTAGCTAGGACGCATTGATATTTGAAAGTTATTTTTAGGTCTTTGTTTTGTAAAAAGTGGTCTGTAAATATTGAATAGGAATTTACATTTTCAGAAAATTCTTAGGTGAGCATGCACATTAGAGTTTGGGAAGCATCATTTTAGGTAGCCTTTCTCATCTCTTGAAATTCAGAGAGTAGTTTGCTGTATTAGAAACAGTGAATGAGTCAGATATACAGCTATTCGCTGCTTTAGGTTGTTCCTTTAGACAATGTAGCAATCTTTTCTAGATCATTGACAATCTAGACTTTTCTAGAATTATTCAGAATAAGTATCTAGAATGATCTAGAATTTTCCAGATTGACTGGTCAATCAAGCACCCTGGCTTTGAGGTCAGACAGACTTGGGTTGAAATGATGCTATATTATTTATTAACTATATTGGCCAAGTCACTTAAGTGCTCTATGTTCATTTTTTCACTTGTAAAATAGAGACAAAAATTGTACCCATTTGCAAAGTAATTATACACTGTCTGGTGTATGGTAAGTATCAATAAATAGTAGCCGTCATTATAATTATATAATTATGATCTCACTGCAATCCTGAAAACATTTACTGCCCCAAACAGTAGTTCTCAATCTTCTTAAACTCAATGCTGCAAAGATTTTGTGAGTTGCCTGATATTCAGAGATTTAAACAAACCCCTACCTAACAATAGAAGAGACATAAAAGGGAAATAGTTTATAACAGGACAGTTACAGAACTTCAGGCATGACTATACAAGGAAACATAAAAAGTGTTCACATGTTTACTTAAAATTAGAATCCACACGAACGGGAGAGCTAAAACGCTGTCTAAACTGGCTGTTCAAATATCGGAACCAGGACTGCAATTAGGAAAACAATATTTAAAAATGGTTACTATTTCTTCATCAAATTGTAAACAAAAGAAAGGATAATAAAATCTACCATAGATTTATATGGTAGGCACATTGCTCAAAATGTCAGTGAGCCTAAAAATTGTGCAAAATATAATTTATGTTGATATATAAAATAGAGATATGTTCTGGGGTCAGATAATAAAGACAGTTTATCTTCATCAAGACCTGGTGTGATACTAACCTGTGCCCACTGCTGGAAAGTTCCTTATTACCAGGGACTTTTCTGCATATAACTAAGTTCCAGTAATAACTTCCAATAATTGGGACAACTAAACATGCCCCCACAAGTTTCCAAAGACCCCCAAGGAACACTATTGTTCCTGCTGAGACACATTGCCTCATTAAATGCAGTGTTCTTTTCTAAATATGGTATCTTTTTGTCTTTCACCACTCTAGCCAACAACTAATATAGCCTGTGTACTATGATGTAAGAGGGAACATCCAAGAATAATTACCACGCTTGTAATTTTAGGTAGAAAAAGACAGAACTATGATATAATATAGTTATGTCTGAACCTAGAAGTAAATGCCATTCAGATAGAGTGACCCACATTGGAGGGATTATAACTTTCTCCTTCTCCTTGAATCTGGAGAGACTTTCAGACACAATTTAGGACATTTTAAGTGATACTGTGACACTACAAATTGTAATTGACTTTCAAGGAACAGACTTCAGCTTTTCAATGCCCCCGAGGTATGTGATCTTACATTAATACACACTTTGTCGAATCTGATTGCTTAATTAGGACCCAGAGTTCCTGTGATAGTTGGAAATTTCTGGGGTTTTTTCCCTGGCAAAAACTTTATGATTCATACAATTTAATGATGAAAAGTTCAAGACTGCAAAAGTTATTAATGTATTTTTTATGGTTGCTGTTAACATACAATTAAACACCATGACAGATGTTCACCCAGCAAATTTCCAACACAGATTATTTGCTTACTTATTGATTAATTTATTTATTCATGCTTTAAGATTATAGTAGCAAATTCAAGAAGGAAAAGTTTGAGGAAACAACTGAATAATCTAATAAAAGTGGTAAAATAAAGTTACTTTAAACAACAAAACAAAATAACTACCCCGTATTCACCTCTGTTTTGTGTCCTTTTCTACTTTGGATGGGAAAGCATTTATGGGTTATGTTCAGAGGGTTTGAATGGATCTTGATAAAATTTCCCAGTGAGCCCTTGTGTGACATAAAATGTGGACTTGCGTGTCCTCTTGGACCAGCTTGTTTTTTCAGAACTTGGATCTCATTCAAACATTCATGCGCATAATTGTTCATGGTGTCTCACCTATACAAGGAAGTGTTGCAGAATGGTCAGCTTTCTGGCTAAATTTTATGATTCAATAGCATAGAATTGTTGCAACAAAAGGATCTCTAGTCACTAGATGTGGTCACATGACTGAGAACTGGCCAGTGAAATGTGGATGGAAGTGAGGTATACTCCTTCTTGCCCTGACCCATGAAATCCCTGGAGCACTGCCCATGCTCTTATGCCTCATCTGCTAACTGAGTGCTTTTATGGGAGCCATGTATAAAAGACAGCAGAGACTCATTCACCACCAAGGTTCGTGAATCACTAGGTGGAGCAGATTGTCCCCTCCCTCTTTCCCTATATTGGACTTTACAGAAACCAGAAATATAAATTTGTTGTTTTAAACCAGTGGAATTTGGAGTTTTATTTGTTACAGGATCTATCTAGTATTGCCTTAAGAACTTCACTACTGTGCATACAAGTCCTAGAAGAATATCTGGCACATAGTAGGGCCTCAATGAACAAATGAAAGCATACTCTCTATAGAAGGGCAAGGACAAAATGCCATATAAGCACAATTCCTTGGTCTTCTAGAGAAAACCTTGGTCAAATGGGCCAAATGAGAACTTATCTTAAAGGAAGAGTAAGAATGAATTTGGAACAGGTAAGGCTACCTTGTGTTATCCCATGACATCAATATATTCTTCTGTGACTTTAGGGATCAGGAGAGAATCTGGTAGGAATTATAAGTCATTGTGGAGCCATACAAATAATAGTTGTATCAGAGACACTAGTGCAGCTTCATGAAAAGCTATCATGTAAATTAGTACAAAAATTAAAAAAAAAAAAGTCATGTCATCTCTGTGAGATAACTCTGGGTAACTACCTGCCACATGTAAGACACAAATGCAATACCTTTGCCCATATAGCTAGTTGAGGAAAAACAACCCCATATAACCATTTGAATGTACTTATACACCATTATTTATGGGGAGCTTTTTCTGTCAATCTCCATGATTACGACAAAATCCTTCTTGAGAGATTATAGCATTCCATTCACCTGATCAAAATGGGTTTATTTGATTATGTCAACATTTGCATGTACATTTTCTTACTTAAGCTTTTACATATTATCATTCCCCATCCGACATGTGGGGTAATGGAAGCCCAAAGTTGTTGAATTAATTTGCCAACGGGCACGCAGCTTTGTGCCCCTGCCTTTCTTTTCATTCTCTACTCATCACTTCCTAATATCCCCAGGTCTCAAACTTCCACTGTGGCTCCCGGCATCAACCACTAGATCACCACACAACCACTAGTTTAACATCATAACCAAACTCAATTAATTCAGGCACAGCACACCTGGCTTTGGATTTATTTCCATTGGATACTTTCTTTGCGAGGTCACTCAAACTGCAGAGCTCGGGTTGTGATTGCTGTTTTCTAGTAATCAATTATTTTCCTTTAGGCACGCCTCTCTACCTGGTGACACTACTCCTTAGTTTTTTATGTTTCTCTTTTACCTTTTTATCTGGAGGTTCGCTACACATTGCAACGTGTTCACTCTATAGCTCTAGTTGGGTTCCCTAGAGATGTCTATCTTTCCAGTGGGGCCCCAGTCGTAAATCCCTCGTGCTCTATCTTCTAAAAAACAATCTTTCCTACCAGGGATCATCAAACTTTTTTTCTGTAAAGGGACAGATAGTAAATGTTTTAGGCTGAGTGGGCCACATAGTGTGTCACAGTTGCTTGACTCTGTCCCTGTGGTTCAAAAGCAGCTGTGGCTGCATTCTAGTAAGACTTGATTAAAATGGTCTTTCGGTTAGACTTGGCCCATGGGCTGCAGTTTGCCAATCCCTATTTTATACATATATCACTTTCTATGGTTAGATTTCTTGTTTCCCCTGACATTTATTTGTTTTACAGTTTTTCCATTTTGGAGTCTTGATATGAATATCTAAAGAAAAACAGATACAACGTCTGTTGGGTTATTATAGGATTGCTAGAGTTCGTGTACACTCTACTTGAAAAAAAAGTTATGCAAAGAAACTTTGGATTTAAGACACGTTTCCTAAAGAAAAAAGGAAAGAAAGAGATGGTTTCTGACAGGGGATGGAGAATGCACTAATGGGAGAAAATACGAAATTAATATTGGATAACTCATAATGGGTCATTGATAATGCATAAGATGAAGGTATGAGAGATTTACTGCATTTATTTATTCACTGAAAACATTAGTTTTATCTCTTTGCTCTAGGCCCTGGATTACAATGTGAAAAAGACAAATGTCTCTGACATACAGAATTTATGGTTTAACTGGGGAGATACACCCTTGACAAATAATTATCAAGAAAGGTAAAGAATATATGGACCTTCAGATTAGCTGAGGAGGTCGGGAGGGGGAAGCAAAGGATGGAAGCAATAGCTTTAAGTAGGTGGCAACTCTAAATGAGGAGTATGATTGTGTTAAGGAAACAGTAAACAACTCATTTGCCTGGGGCTGGGAATGAAGGAAAGAAAGTAGCTGGAGCTAGGGTGGGAAACAAAGGTTAGAGCCAGATGGTGGGAGGCTTTGAATGCCAAGTTGAGGAATTGGATTGACTTGAATAGACTGGGCGAGACCTGAGTGGCCAAGGGAAGCCTGGGCAAGTTTCAGGAAAATTAGAAGAATTGGAGAGGGAAGTTCTGGAGGCAAGGAAAATAGGTAAGAAATTTTGTGACTAGTGCAGGCCATACGGGACTGGGAGAGGAACAGGATTAGGTTGTCTTGTGGATTTGCTTCCATCCTCCAGACACCCCTTTGAGTTAAATGCAGCATCTGTTTGGCTTCCAGTGACAGTGTTTTACTGGATGAAGAACAGCACCGCATTCACTGGTTGCTGACAATGTCTCTCCTTCAGTCTGCTATGTTTTAATTATGTTTGACATTCATCACACACTATTATCCATTGGAAGCAAACTGAAGAAATGCAGCTTCATTTGAAGTCAAACAGAAGTGAGGACACATGTAATTATATGGTAATATATTATTACTTGGAAGCTTTTAGAAATTTAGGTTTAATAAACCTGTGGCTTCCCAATACCACCCCACTCCTGTATCTTGCCTTGATTCCATTGTCAAAAAGCCTCAGCCCAGAGTTAATTACATCTAGAAAAAAGAATCCAAAAACATTAGGAATCAGGAGAAAGTAGTACTTTTTGTTATGGAAAAATTCAAACACAGAGGCCAGAATAATAAACTCCATGAACCCAACATTCAGTTTCTATAATAATCATCACATGGCCTAACTTGTTTTATTTTTGACCCCATCTACTTTTACCCTTCACCCACAACCTGGATTATTTTAAACCAAATCTCAAGCATCCTTTTACTTTGCCTACAGATACTTCAAAATGTATCCTTAATAGATACTTTTTTTAAAAGCAAAGATGTATTACCATTATAATGCCTAAAATAAAAGTAACAATAACTTTTCAATATCATTAAATATGTAGTCACGGGGCTCCTGGGTGGCTCAGTTGTTAGGCGGCTGCCTTCGGCTCAGGTCATGATCCCAGAGTCCCGGATCGAGTCCTGCATCGGGCTCCCTGCTCTGCGAGAAGCCTGCTTCTCCTTCTCTCATTCCCCCTGCTTGTGTTTCCTCTCTAGCTGTGTTTTTCTCTATCAAGTAAATAAATAAAATCTTTAAAAAAAAAAAAAAGATAGGTAGTCATGGTTTAAATTTCTCTAGTTGTCTTATAATTTTTATTTGATAGAGGTTTTCCTCTGGTCAAATGAAGTAGGAACAAGAGCCACACATGGAGTAGGTTGGTCTATCTCTTATGTCTCATTTATTTATAGATTCTTTCACTATTTTTTTTTTTTTTTGTGCTTGCTATTTATGTATTAAAGAAACCAGGTCATTTGTCATGTCAAATTTCCCACTTTCTGGATTTACTGATTAGTCATGAGTAACGTGCTACTCTAGACTTAGCTTTTCAATAAACTGATAATTAGACCTAGAGGCTTGACCAGATTTGGTTTTATCTTTTTTGGCAGAAATATTTACGGGTGGTCTTCAGTTCTACTGTTTTAAATTAGGATTAATTTAATGTTTGGTTGTCTCTCTTTTTGGCGATGTTGAATGAGAGGAATGGGTTCATGTGATGTCAACCTAGTCCAATTATTATAAGGTTCTCCATCACTTATTTTAAAGCAAAAGTTTATAAAGGAAAAATAGGAGACATGCTTGATTTTTGAAAATATCCTGCTTATTATAAGGAAACTTATGGATTTTAAAATGTTGGTATATTTCAATACATTGAAATAATACATTTTGAAAATATTTATTATTTCCTCTTTGCCCAAAAGAAAACCTTTCAAGTTGGCTTCTCCTTCCTTTCACTTTTTTTGCAATATATTGATAGCTTTCTTGCTTTCTGGCCTGACAAGAGGCTGATTTTGTACTTTCTGGAATCAGCTACTTTTCTAATAAGCCCTGTATCCTTTTAGTGAGAAATGATATTTAGAAAGCACAACCCGGGCACTAAGGGTGTTTATTGCCATAGGGCTGGTTGTTCCTTTTAGTCCTTTTCAAAAGACAGACTAAAAATTTTTTTTCAAGAAAAAAACAAATCATGAATTCATATTAATATTTCAACATAAATTTATAATTTTTATTTATCTAATTTTATAGTTTTAACTCCTTTCTCATGTTCTGTAAATCTTAGTTTCTAATGCAAATATAATTTTTCTTTGTTTGATCCCAACAATATACAATTTCAAAATAACCATACCACTATTATTACTAAAAATATGACTACTAAACACAGCTTAAAAAAATAAACAAAAAAATAAACATAGTTTGATTTCCTTGTAGTTGTTTTTGCCTTTATGATATATCACACTAAGCGGTAGAATTAAATTTATAATCTATAATTGATCTATAAAAAGTTTCATATATATATAATTAAACTCATCAAAATAATTTTTGACCGAGTGGGTAAGCCTACAACTATGTTTATTTATTTCGTTTGTTTTCATTTTTTAGGGATTTTTAAAATTTTGGTACGTTAGTTAAGGTGCTCCAGAGAAGCAGAACCATTAAGATATAAAGAGTCATATATAAGAGCTTATTACAGGAGTTGGCTTATACAGTTATAGAAGCTGAAGAGCCCCACAGTCTGCCACCTGCAACCTGGAGAAAGCCAGTGGGATGAGTTAGTCTGAACCCACAGGCCTGGGAACCAGAAGCAGCTGGTAAAAATCTTGATCTGAGTTGACTCCCTATGAACTAGGAGTGTGCAGCAGTCTGAGGACCGGAGGAAATGGATGTCTCGGCAGACCTGGGAGAGTGAGCAAATGTGCCTTTTCTCTACATATTTTGCTCTGTGCAAGCCCTCAATGGATTGGCTGCTGCCTACTCACGGTGGGGGTGGGCCCTCTGCTTTACTCAGTTCACTAATTCAAATGCTAATGTCTTCAGAAAATATCCTCACAGACATATCCGGAAATCATGTCTTACCAGCTACCTGGGCATCTCTTAGCCTACACATAAAATTAACTATCACATTTGGGTTGATTTGGTTTTTTAATACATAAAACATTTACATTCCATCTCTTCTGTCTTTACCTTATTCCCTCCTGATCATTACAGATAACCACTTACATTTATTTTTGGCTTACTCTTCCACTAAAGATAAAACTTCTTAATTCCTTTTTTTGTATACTTTTATATTCCTTCCTTTAAAAAGATGTATTTTTATGTTCCTTTTTTCTTAAAAATTTTATATCTCTTTTTTTAAAAAAAATTATTTATTTATTTGACAGAGATCACAAATAGGCAGAGAGGCAGGCAGAGAAAGAGGGGGAAGCAGGCTCCCTGCTGAGCAGAGAGCCCAAAGTGGGACTCGATCCCAGGACCCTGAGATCATGATCTGAGACGAAGGCAGAGGCTTAACCCTCTGAATCATTCAGGTGCCCCCCAATTTTATATATCTTAAAAAATATAGCACTTACTTTTTATTCCTTCTTTCTTAAAAATGATAAATTGTTTGTATACATACCATACTGAAGAGGACAGTGTTTAGAAGGCTGTAAAAGAAAGTTCTATAGGGGCACCTGGGTTGCTCAGTGTTAAGTGTCTGCCTTCTGCTCAGGTCCTGATCCCAGGGTCCTGGGACACAGCCCCAAGTCAGGCTTCCTGCTCAGCAGGAAGTTTGCTTCTCCTTCTCCCACTCGCCCTCCTTGTGTTCCCTCTCCACTGTCCCTCTGTCTGTCAAATAAATAAATAAAATCTTTAAAAATATATATAAATATAAATCTATAAATCTGAAGTTACCACTCTTTTAAAAGTAATTTATCTTTATCATTGAAATTCAGACTTACTTACTATAAAATCATCACCACTATGTTACATAGGTCTAGTAGGGAAAGTTACTTCAAAATGCACTTTGTTAGGCTAGACCTTTGTAATATATGAAGGAAAACACTGCTTACCCGATGATTATATATTTAACATTTACCATGTGCCAAGTACTGTTTTAAGCACTTTCCCAATATTAGCTTATTTAATCCTCATGGCAACCCCATGAGGTAAGTACTATTATTAACCTCATTTTAGAAATAGAAACCAACAAGGCCTCCTTCTCCTAAGGTCAAACATTTATCTTGCATTCTTTTGTTTGCTATAATAAACAGCATTGTAATGAATAGTAAACATTTTTGAAGACAAATTTTAGTTTTCATCAGTTAGTATTTTCCTACAATGATGATTTATCTAGGTGGGATTTCTGAGCTGAAAGGTAATCATATGTATTTATTACGTAGGCTCCATGCCCCGCATGGAGCCCAAGGTGGGGCTTGAACTCACGACCCTAACATCAAGACCTGAGCTGAGATCAAGAGTTGGACACTCAATCGACTGAGTCACTTAGGTGTCCCGAAACATAAACATATTTTAGAGCAAATATTTTGGAAATTTTTACCTTTGGCTCAAAGGAGTGGGAAGGAATACTTTTGAGTATGTGGATGGACAATATATCCCCTTGGGTTTTTTGTTTCTTTAAATTCAACTCCATAAGATATAATTTGTACACGATAAAATGTATCCAATTTAATTTATGTGATTTGATGTCTTGACAAATGTATACACCCATGATATTGCCACCACAGTCAAGAAATAGGGAACGTTTCCAGCACACTCAAAAGTTCCCTTGTGCCCATCTGTATTTCCCATGAGTTTTGAGAACAGATTCCTTTTAGTTGTGCTCTGTTTAGAGGAATAAATAAACTTTTTAGATATAGGCCATCTCATTCCCAAATGAACTATCTGTAGGCAGAAATAAATTTCATATTCGTCTGTTTTCTTTTCTGCTAGAATCCATGTCAGAAAGCATTGGCTTGAAGCTATCAATATTAAAAGCTGTTTTCACTATGTGAGCTGAAAGCTGACATCCATTGTGCTGTGGATACGAGACAGCACCTCTCCTGTCTCCTGGTTACTCTCACCAGCCTGTCCTGCCTTTTTGGATATGAGCATTTGACTTTTATTTAGATAGAGAGAAGCATTCGAATAGCTATAACAGCCTGTTTCCCTGAGGGAGTGTTATACATCTGTCCAAAAGATGGGAAAGTTCAGTTTTTGAATGATTAAAAAATTTCACTTTTAATCAAGAGTATGAAAGTGAGTTCTACAGACATGACGGCCCAACTATATTAGCATGTAATCATGGAATATTCAAATTTTAACTTTGGCATCTATTTGCAAGGAAAATAAAGGCCAAAGAGCTTACATGGCCTACACAGGTTATACTGTTTTAGGTATAACTGGGATTAAAACCTTTGCTCATGGGATAAAGTACTTCTCCTCAAATCCCAGCCTCATCCCAATTTCATGTTTTTTTTTTTTAATTGTATCATGCTGCCATTTCATAGTGCTCTTTTGTTTCCAGACAAAAATTACAGATACTGTATTTATCATACTATGAAAAAATTCTCATCGCCCACACATTTGGTATCACTCAGTTATTAGTTGCAAATCAACATTATTATACTTGGGCTTATATTGACTTGATATAAAATACACCTTCTCAAACAGCTTGTTGTGCCAGATGGGGAAAACACATGCACAACATCTCTGAAAAATCTGACTTTTGTAGCCAATTACCATACAACAGAGACATCCAATCACCAATTAGAAAGGGAGTTGCTGTATGCTTTATAGAATATTCCTTATAATCGTGTGGGAAAGTCCCACAAGATAGTTTGAACTATGTGAACTTGAACACTAGTGACATTTCTTATTGTGAAAGTAAAGTATTTTTTCTATTTGGAAAAAATAAGTAATAACAGCAATAAAACAACAAATGAATAAAGTAAAATTATTCCCAATATTTAAAAATTAACTTCCACTATTAATATTTTGGTGACGGGGTGCCTGGGTGGCTCAATTGGTTAAGCGACTGCTTTTGGCTCAGGTCATGATCCTGGAGACCTGGGATCGAGTCCCACATCGGGCTCCGTGCTGGGCGGGAGGCCTGCTTCTCCCTCTCTCAGTCCCTCTGCTTGTGTTCCCTCTCTGGCTGTGTTTCTCTCTGTCAAATAAATAAATAAAATCTTTAAAAAAATATTTTGATGTCTAGTTTTCCAACCTTATAAAAATATTTCAAATTTTCAGGGTGCCTGGGTGGCCCAGTCAGTTAAGCATCTGACTCATGATTTCAGCTTGGGTCATGATCTCAGGGTTTTGAGATGGACCCCTTGTTGGGCTCTCCTCTGGGCATGGAGCCTGCTTAAGATTTTCTTTCTCTTTTTCTCCACTCCCTCCCCTACTCACCTCCCCTCACCAGATTCTGACTCTCTTTCTCTCTTAAAAAAAAAAAAGAAAAAGAAAAAAACATTTAATTCTTGTTGGTTTGGTTTTAGTAACACAATCAACATGTGAGCAATATTTTCTTCCCATTAGACATAGGAGGGTATATTGGTTAAAAATACAAGTCCTTCAGTACTTGGTTAGCATCTAGATTCTGCCAATTATTAGTCATATGACCTTGAATAAGTTAATCTGCCTATGCTTCAGTTCTCTCATCTATAAAGCAGTTTAATTTTAGTCCTTATTTCCTAGGGTTGTTGCCAGAATTAAATGAATATATGCAAAATCTTTAGAAAAGACTCTAACATATTACTATTATTATGGTATCATCATTATTAAAAAGCAATTTAGTCAGCATAGATTTGCTGTATATCCCTCTTGCCTATTGTCTTCCTCATTCCAATTCTTTCTACAGAGATAACCTAATCAAACACATAACAAAGAACCCAACCATTCCATTGTTGTGTTCTCTAAGAATAAATTTATGATAGTGTTCTGGCTTCTGCTAGGTTTAAAAGGATTAAGAGAAAGAAATACTTCAGCCATCCCAAATAAAACTTTCTGAATGGAGTGAAATTTATGGAGGGGGAGAAATTTTTAGGAATACGTTAAATGTTTCCCTTATTGTGGAAAAAGTAGATAACTATAAAACAATCCAGTTTCTTTTTTTGTTTATTTTTTTTTAAAGATTTTATTTATTTAGTGAAGAGAGAGAGTGAGTGGGAGAGAGAGCATGAGCAAGGGGAGGGGAGAGAGAGGAGGTGAAATAGACTTCCCTGCTGAGCAAGGAGCCCAGCCAGGCTCAGGCACTTGATCCCAGGACCCTGGGATCATGACCTGAGCTGAAGACAGACACTCAACCAACTGAGCCACCCAGGTGCCCCCCAGCTTCTTTTATGGTTATAGAAAGGGAAAACAAATGATCTTGGAACTGCTCTGGCCATTCTTGGCTGTTGCTGTCAAGGATGGATACTACTGTTTTTACACGTTTCTACCTTTGGCATTTATTTATTTATTCAGATTCTATTTGTTTGTTTGTTTGTTTGAGACTGAGAGGGAGAAAACGGGGAGGAGCAGAGGGAGAGAGACAGGATGATTCCACACTGAGCAGGGAACCTGATTCAAGGCTCTATCCCATGACCCTGAGATCATGACCTGATCCAAAATCAAGAGTTAGATGTTTACCTGACTGAGCCACCCCACTCATGGCCTTTGAAAGTTTACACCTTTACTTGTATAAGTGAAGACAGATAGAAGAGTTATATCTGAGTTCCATCTCTTTTCCATTTCAGAGATTTTTATTCTCTGAAACACAACCTCAAATATCTCCTGTCTTTGTTTCTTACATCATGTTAGTGTTGTAATCCTCTCTAACTATAGACTATTTTTTTCCTCTTAGCTGGAGACATCACTACTGACAGCTCTCAGATTTTCATTGTTTTTCTCACCACCGTTGGAGAAGGAATACCCCTTTTTTACTTGGTTCTTATTCTTAGCAGAATGGATGGAGACTGGGTCAGGTGCTGACCTCCTGAGATGATCAACTACAGTGAGAGAGACTGGGATCCTGAAAAAACATGACAACTCTTGCTGGAAATGGTAGGTATTTCCTACAAGAAGGAGGTAGGAGTGGGTGGGGCCTGTGGCCCTTGTAATGATGGTGGGAGCTAAGTAGTCCATAGCACCACCATGACCCTTTCTAATTTCCTTCTGCTCTCTGCCTGCGGGTCACCTCACTTTCATTACTCAGCAGCATGCTGTGGGTGTGACTTTTGCTCTTCTATGCCATTGGTGCCATCTGCTCCTGCCTTGTCTCCTTTGATGTCATTATACAGATGGCAAAGGCACAATGGGAAGTGGCACTTAGTTCAATATGGTAGCTCTGGATACATCAAGCCTGGCTTTGCATCAGTGCTGCTGATAAGTAATCCTGCTCATGTGCAAGTCTAATAATGGAATAACTACTACATTTTGGTTTAGCTTCTGAAATCGCATTATCAATTACTGGAATGATATCCATCCATTCTAAAATATGTATCTTCTACAGTATGGGAGCTAGTATATATGATTGTTTTAAAGGTGATCTGGTAGATTTCTAAAAAATGATGACGACTTGCTATTAACAACCTACCAGAGTTCAGAAATATTATTGATATTATAAACAATAGGAAATTTCTTACAAATGTGCTTGTTAATTTGACCATGTAGGTGTCAGAGCTAATCAGTCAACAGCTACAGCTAATGCAGGAAAGAAGAAAAATTAATATTCATTAGACTCTTGTTTACACTTCTGTTGTCAAGGTTAATCAGTTTGCTTTAAGCACAACGTTTCGCTCTTATTAAAGTCATTAGTATCCTTCAGTACATGGGGAACACTTGGGTTTCGCAAGTGTGTTTGATTTACACATCACATACACTGCACAGGGACCCAGGCTTAGGCCATATTTTGCTGAGATTCAGACATGAACCTTTATTTAGACCAATCAATTACTATTCTTCACAATTAAATAATAGTTAAAAGCTTTCATGTATTCAGTAATATTCTCAACTGCAGAAACTAACAAAAATTGAACCTCTCATCTTTAACACAAACATTACACAGACTCATATCAAAATGCTACTGACACTGATGACCCAAAAAGGATTTCTGGTATTTTTGCTTACTTTTGTAGCGAAACAATCATATGTAACTGAATCATGACAAGAAATTTTTACTGAAGAACAGTGTATATGGCTAGTATTCCATGGATATATTCTTGTCAGAGGATCACCTTTTCCTGTTATGAATCAAGAAGTGATTTTTTGTGTTCCTCCCAGTGGTGAACTACCAATTTGATGGAAATCCCAGATTAATGTTATTCCAGTTTACTCCTCAACAAACTGGTAAGTCTGTGTTCCAAGGGGAAACAAGCCTCTCAGATGGCTGGCTCTCTCACCACTGATCACCCTTTATATCTTGTGCAGTAATCCGACAGAAATAATATAATGTGGTTTTCAACTTTTACATACACTCCCTTGGAGTTTGGTTCCAGATATGGGCTCTAATGCTTATAATTTTCTGAAACTTACTCACTACTCACGGATTTGAGAATAAGAACCCACAGAAATAGTCTGTTCATTTGAGCTTAAAATGGAGCTGTGTTGTTTTTCTTTTTTTTAAATTTTATATTCCTATAACTAGAATACTCTAGATATATGCCTCTTGGCTAGAACATATAGGACAAACACTATTCCTTCCATATGTAAATTGTACACTCTTATGATAGTGAATGTAGAGGAACCTCTGAAGATAAAATATTCTTGAATAATTGATGTAGAGTGATATTAATTATTCTCAGACTAATAATTCATTTTTAGCAAATTTTATCTAAAATTTAATTAACATAGCCAATGCATTCAAGCAGTAGGAGAGTTCATTCATGCTGTAGTGGGATGGGGGCCACTTGTGGTCTATCAATTCTAGTAGTTTTTCTCTTGAAATCTCTTGAAAGCAAGTGGATACTACACTGGAACACTCTTGACATTTTCTGTAGATATGAGAGATGACACATGTAACTTCCAGCACAAAATAATCTTCACAATACTGTAGAAATATAAAGTATAGTACTTTTGGAATTGCATTAATTATTTATGAGTGAGCAAAGACTTAATCTGTGGTCAGATTGGAAATGGCCATCTTTCTGGCCTGAAGCCTCGGTTTGGCTTCTCAACTTATTGACTATCTACAACTGCACTGTCCATTAGAGTAGCCATTAACCAGGTTTAGGTATTAAAGGTTTAAATTAATTAAAACTGAATAAAATTAAAAATTCAGTTCCTCACCCACATTTCATATTCAGTATCCACATGTGGCTAGAGGTCACCATATCAAACAATGCCAGAGTAGAATATTCTCATCATCTCAAAGTTTTTATTGGACAATGCTGATCTAATACTTACACATCCTCGTCAATCACAAAAATAATCTATTTTTCAATCACTTCTTAAGAAATTCTTATTTCAAGGCTGCCGGACAAAGATATATTTGGACCTCTTGGCTTCAAAGGTCATCCTCAAACAATAACAGGAACAAGAAACAAACAAAACCCAAAATCTATTACTAATGAAAGTAGGAGATGTTTAATTCAATGACATAAATATAGATAAACATGGAGAAATCATAAATAATATAGCAGAAGAGAGATGGTCAAATGACATCTCTTTGCATGTAAAGAGTGATAACCAGGAATAAGTAGATGAGCTTTGCAGAACCTGAGAGAGGCTTAGAAATTTGAGGTAAATTCTCAAAACAGAGGCAGGTATGTTTAGTTCTATCATACAGGGTCAAGGGTTTCCTTTATTCTCTTGAAGTATGAAGCTGGTTGTTTATTTTCTAGATCTACCAAATTAGAGATTGTGGATTGGGGACCTCAGACACAGAGGGCAGACAGTGGAAGAAGGTAGCATACTGAAAACACTGTTACCAAGAGAATAGGAACATCCTGAATAGTGAGAACCCCATGATTTCCTTCCCCATTCATTTCTAGAACAGCAGCATGTTATTTATCCTTCCTTGTCCTCACCTCATCTCTAAAATAGGAGACTAGAATCTCCTTCCACGGAGAAAACAAACAAATCCAGGGGACAGACATGCTGATATGGACATGGAGTGTCCAAAGTAAAAAGCCAGTGGCTTTCTCCATTGCCTTGCATTATAGCCACCAGTACACAAACTTATTCTTTCACAAACAGACGCCCAGTGATTTCTTAGTGCCTCATTCTTAAACAAAAGAACGACCAGTGATAACTGGGTATTTGAGAATAATCTCCAACATAAAGAAAGAGAATGAAATAAGCAACAAGGGAGAAACAAAAATCAGGAGAAAAAGAAAAAGGAAATTCAAGAAAAGAAAAATCTGAAGGAAAACATCAGAGAGATAAGAGAAATATCGCACAAATAAAATGAGAACAGCCTACTATTAAAGGAAATGGAAAGGGAAATTGAACAAAAAGAGATGACATCAGAATTTTAAAAAATAGGTAATATTTGATGAACAGAAATTCCAGGGAAAGAATAAGGAAATGGTGAGAAAGAAATACAAGAATATTTCCTTAAACTGAAAGAGATGAATGCCAACACAATGCATGAAAAGAACCTACATGATTGTGAAATATCAAAACATTAGGGACAGAAAAAGATCTCAGAGATAGGTCACATTACAAAGAACAAGAATTAGAAGAACATTGATCTTGTCGATGGCAACTCTGCTTTCTAGACAGAATCGAGAGGAAAGGCTGTGCACATTATTTTAAAATATTGATTTAAATGCCAGGAGACAATAACAACAAGCTGAAAATGATTTACTCTGGGCACAGGAAAGAGGAACTGGCAAGAAAGGCATCAGGAGACTGCTGTATTTTTGTTGGAAGTCCTTCAACACTTCTCAACATATAAATTATTTGTCTGGACTATTTGATAAAAATAAATTAAAAATAAAACCCATTCCAAAAGAATGATCTTGAGTTATTTATTATAATATTCAATTCTTATCAAATTCCTAGTTTAGAAAATAAGCAAGCAAACAAGTAAATAATGGAAACTTTTGTACCCAAATGTGGGAAATATCAAATTAAAAAGTATATGATTATAGGATGTGAATGAATGAAAAGTAATGAATAAGTATTTAGGCTCTTTTATCACATGAGGATTAGAAGACATCATAAAACACAATTTTCATTGATACAATACAACTGTACCTCTTAAAAACAACCATAACCATGCTTTTAATCTTATCCTCAGAATTCACAATAAAAACTCATGAAATGATTCAGCAAGCAGAGAAAATAACCAAATGGCTGACAAAGAATATTTGTTCATGTTCCATTTGCCAAAAAGACATTAATACTAGTTAAGGCTAACATCTTGACCATGACATTTTAGTATGTCAATGATTATATAAAAAATTCCAAGAGCACTCTTTTTCAGGATGATTTTTCTGGAAACAGAGTTACTAAGAAAGATTACAAAAATCCAAATACATTATTGTGGAAATCTTGAAACACCTGTGTTTCCTACTAGGTTTTCCACTGGAGAATTGGTAAGGCTTCAAGACTTGACTATTAGGGAAGATGTCAAGTTTTTAATGAGGTCAGATTTAAAAAGAAAGTTTGAGAGTGTGATTTTCAGTGTATTTACCTTCCTCCAAACCAAAGAAGTAAAATGGAAATCTTTTAATTACCTGATAAAACTCTGGTGGCTTCCTTTTGCCTAGCATATAAAATTTGAATTTCTTAATCTTTTATTCAATAACTACATTAATTTTCTCTTTTTCCTTACTCTTCTTAATACTTCATCAACTCAAGCCAAATGAATCTACTTCCTTTTTCCAAGTCTGGGTTTTGTTTTTTGTTTTGTTTTGTTTTGTTTTGTTTTTTCAGTCCCACATTATGTTTTCATCTATATTTCTGTCTGCCTTGAATGCCTTCATTTTCCCCTTTACCAAACCATATTTTTCTCTTTCCTAAAGCTTTGGATTAAAGCCCAACTGAGGAGGCCCTTCATGATTGATACTAACTGCCTGTTTTGTTACTCTTTGTTTGACTGGTTTTTATTATTCTTGGCCTTTGTGAGAACCATTAGCAATTTTATTAATATTTTAGTTTCATCATGGAACTTACAGCATACTACTAACTAACTTGTCTTCCTTGACAGTGGACATGCCTTCTGCTACCTACTGGGATTTCAAATCTATGGTATCATATATAAATTAATAAAACCCTCCTTTATCTCTTTGTAGATATTATACTCACTTTAAATTAGGGATCCATTGATCCCATACATTTGCCTCACATGCTCAGTGTGTCTGTTTTCTACTGTGTTCCACAAGGCTCTGGATGTTTTAGTGTGTGAGGGCTTGTTCACCTGGGGGTTTTAGCAACATCAGCTAGCATCATGTTGGGGTGAAGGCGAGGTCATGGTTGGTGCCCCTTCTGGGGGAATAAGGCAGGGAGAAATGGGCCCCAGAGCACAGCACTCCAGGCATCAGAGAATGACAATTGACCAAAGATGGATGGGTGGGAGAGGAGAAAACATAGGTCTGAATCTGTCCACACTCCAGCAATTTTTTAATGCTTTGATACACCCAGACATCTGGTCTTCTTTTGTGGATGTTGATCTCCAAATGGCCATCAGACCTGCCATGACTCTTTTAGGGCAATGTAGGGGAGAAGTGAGGGCAGAAGGTAAAATAGCTCACCATGGCTGCGTGGCTGGCTGCCTGCCCTCTACCCTGCTCCCTATCCTATGTCCTTTTAGTTCCAAGCTTGTCTCTAGCTGTTTAGCTTCTCCAGGGCTTTCTGAGGAGGAAGGATAGGACCTTAGTTATCCTTACTCTTTGGTCCCATTGACCCTTTTGGAAGTCTATACATGCTTATGGACCTCTCTCAGTCCCTCAAATACTTCTAAGTGAATAAACTTAAAGGCATAACATTACAAAGGAAATAGTTATATTAAAAGATAGTTAACAAATCCAACTTATGATAGCTATATATGTGCTTATTAGTCACAAATAAATAACAAGCTCTAGTGTCTTACTGTAATTTTATAATTTCTATAATTATAAAAACTAAACTATAAAAAATTAAAAATAATTTTAAAAATTAAACTATAATTTCTAATGATGTTGAACTTCACAATTTTCAGACAGCTGAGGCAACCATAATATGATATGAAATACATGGTTTTCATCAATAAAAGTCACAGATACTGTGAATATGGCAATATGTACTTTTAAAAAATTAAGTCTAACAATTAGCAATACATACATGTGTCATAATTTTAAACTCTTATATGGTGAAATATAACTCTTCCTTCTTCCTCTGTTCTCTAGTCCCTTAGGCTCTTAGCTGTCCTTTCTTTTCTTTTCTTTTTAAAGCTTTTATTTATTTATTTGACAGAGAGAGATGGCGAGAAAGGGAACACAAGCAGGAGGATGGGGAGAAGGAGAAGCAGGCCTCCCGCTGAGCAGGAACCCGATGTGGAGCTCGATCTCAGAACCCTGGGATCATGACCTGAGCCGAAGGCAGATGCTCAATGAATGAGCCACTCAGGCATCACCCCTTATCTGTCCTTTCTAGAAGCAGCCACAGTTACTTGTTTGTATGACTTCTTCCAGAGAAATTCAGTATATATACGAGGGAGAAAGTTATGTATTTCATTTAAATCACTTAATACATTTTGAAGAGTGTTTCATTTCAACATAATTTTTAAGAACATGTAACGTTCTGCTGTGTGAATATACTGTAATTTATTTAAGCAGTTCTTTTTTTGATGGACATTTATGGTGTTTCCAATCTTGAGTTCTTATAAATAATGCATATACAATTGTGGAAACATGGATTATATATATACAGACCACTAAAAATGAAATTCCTCAATCCAAGGGAATATACATTTTAACTGAGAAGAATTTGGCTGAATTATCCTTCAAAGAAGTTGCAGTGATTTCCACTCCCATTGAGAATATGTGACAATTGTGTTTGGAAAATGAACATATTGTTCCTGGAACTTGGCACTATTCAGGATACCGGGAATAAATTCACAGTACAGTTGACTCTTGGCTAATGCGGGGTTAGGAGTGCTGACCCCTGCACAGTCAAAAATAGGTGTATAACTTTTGACTCCCCAACAACTTAACTAATAAAAGCTTACTGTTGACCTGAAGCCTTACCGATAACATGAACAGGTGATTAACACATATTTTGTAAAGAAAATATTATTAAGAAGTCATGAGGAAGATAAAATACATTTAAAATACTGTATAGTTGTTGGAAAAAATCTAAATATAAGTGGACCTATGCTGTTCAGACCTGTGTTGTTCAATGCCTCATGCTGACGTTTAATAAATATGGTTGTTTTCCTGCCTCACTGGAAATTGCTTTCACTTTTGTGGCAATGTCTGATTTTGGTTTTTATCCTTGGGTGTGGCGTAGAATACTTTATTAGAAACATGACAGCTGGGGAACCTGGGTGGCTCAGTCGTTAAGCGTCTGCCTTCAGCTCAGGTCATGATCCTGGAGTCCCAGGATCGAGCCCTGCATCAGGCTCCCTGTTCTGCAGGAAGGCTACTTCTCCCTCTCTCGCTCCCCTTGTTTGTGTTTCCTCTCTAGCTGTGTTTCTCTCTGTCAAATAAAATATTTAAAAAAAAAAAAAAAGGAAAAAGAAACTTGACAGCCTAGGTCAGCATGTTAGAAATTGTTCTAACAAATCATGTTTGACAAAGAGCTCATTAGGTGTATTTCCTGTCAGAGGGAAGTGGAGTGGTGGATATTTTGACAACCTCTTTACCCGCGTCACATCGGAAGTTCAACACCAACTTCAAAGCATGTACTAATTGTCTTTTTTTTTAGATGTTTAACTCACAAATTGTATTAAAGATAAACAACGCCAGTAATACTCTAACAATTCTATTTCCATAGTTGCCTGTGTTTTCATTAGCTTAAGACTTTGGATGTGTAGCTTCAAACTCTGGGTTGTTCCTCTACTAGATTAATAGTAATAGTTTTTCCTTCTACTGGGTAGACAAACCAGATTGTAAAGGTCATTCATAAAGAGGACTCCCAAATGCTATAATTTTCTATTAAATTAAATTCAGAGCAATAAATTATTTCTAAGTATGTTCTCAGAAACACCCATAGTTTTCCTTATTTGACATCATCTTTACCAATTAAGAGAACACAATTCAAATAATACTAACACTCTTTACAATTTAATTATTTCCTAGATCTCTTCTTGTTTTTAACTTTGATAAGTTCTTTTGGTAACTCTATGAACTATAGACTGCTAATCTTAGTCTTATTTAGACTTCTGGTCTAAAGGGTTTTCTAATCATTGTAGTAAGTGAGTTCAAAACTAGATGGGATGCCACAAGAGAAGACGTAACATTACTAAACAAAAGTGGTGAAAGTTGATTAAAATAATAATAATGAGTAAGTAGATTCACATTTATAGGTTTTTCTGAAATGTGATATGAAAAATTGGCCCTTGGTTGATCTCAGTGCAGTTAGGTACTCCTGGAGACCGACCAAAATTCTCTAAGATTAGGAAAGGAAGAGTAATAAATGTTGGTAGGGGAAACAAAGAAAACCCAAACCCTAGGGACTAGTTTTAATTCCTTTGAAAATAGTGGGAATCAAAAGGAGAACATGTAAAAGAGAACTGAGTATTGGGAAAACATCAAAAAGGTTTTGTTAGAAACAGTCCTATCCTCTCCTCCAGTGAAAGAAGATAAGACTGAGTAATCAAGGAAAATCATAACTGCAATAGATATTGGTTTCATTCATTCATTCATTCAGTCAGTCAGTCTGATCACTCACTCCAATAGAGCTCTCAATTCTATCCCATGTGACATATTCTTTGACCAACCATATGCTCTGGACTGTTTCGCAGTTAGAGTGTCCAAAAAACCTGGTTAGACTGAGTGCCATGATAAATAGTGTCATCTGTGTACAGACTAGTACTAAATAGTACCCAGATGATTGATTAGAGAAAGCTATTTAAATGTATAGACAGATGCCTCCTCCAACCAGGGATTTGCAAGACATTTGTACCTTAAGCCATTACTTTTGGGGGCTCCACTATGCAAAGAATATAGGGAAGTAAAATTAGAAGTTAAATAGAGGGAAGAATTTCTTAATGTTAATTCACATTCAGCCAATATTTACTGAGTATCTAACACATACCAGGCACCATACTAAGATGCTGAGGATACAGCATAGGAATAAACAGTCTCTGCATTTGTGCAGCTTACATTTTATTGATATAGTTAATGATAATCATGATAATTTTAAACACTTCAACAGTAAAGCAAGATTTGGAAATCTTTATATCTGTATATCTTTAAGTATATGAGATTCTAATTTGCATGGGAAGATGAACAGATGATGGAAATGTGATACATGTATATCCATTTCATATATAAATATCCACCATATATATCCATTATATATAAAATATATAAATATTATATATATGTAAAATATATTATTATCACCATAAGAAAGAAATGTAATTATGTTAAGTGATGGAGGTGTTAACTAATCTTATTGTGATGATCATTTTGCAATATACACATGTATCAAATCAACACCTTAACCTTTTACAACATCACATGTCAATTAAATATCAGTAAACCTGTATGTATGTATGTATGTATGTATGTAGGCAAATGTATGTATGAAGGCAAATATCTAAAGAAGATGCTTCTTCAACAATTCGTCAATGTTCTAAAGTTATTTCCACTATCTAGATTTTATAGGCTAGAGGGAAATTTGGAAAATAATAAACTTAACATAAAGCAATATGAGAGTAACAAGACTGGGGAAAGTTCATGGAAATCTAGTCTGTGTTCATATATAGGTGTACAGAATGAGATAGTTAATGTTCTTTCACCCTTTACTTTAGTAAGATTTTGGAGTGACTGTACTGGAGTATAAGGAGAGACAATGAGAAAACAAGTTATGACAATATGAGGCTGCTTAGCATAACAAAGAATCTGAAAAACAAGACATGTAAAAGCGAATTCAAGAACCTAGAGATTACATTTTTGTTCTGGGGCTATGAGTTTGAGTCACAGTTCTGTCCTTGTCCTCTGTGCAAGCCTTGGGATATTACCTCACTTTCTCTAAGCCTGTTCCTCTTATGTGAAAGGAGAATAATAACATCACCTACTCTATCAGGATGATGGTGGCATCAGATAACTGAAAATTCAACTAATCTCAGCTTAGTCAGTAAAGACAGCACTTGTTTACTTATCAGGAAGTCTAGAGGTGCATGGTTCTAGGGTTAGGTCAGTGGCTCCACGGTGTGAGGGTTCTAGGTGATTTCCATGACTAACAGCAAGCAGTGGTTCCAGACAGCTCACTCTCAGAATGTCAAGTTCAAAATCTAGCAGCATTGAGAGCAAGCAGGAAAATGAGAGAGAGAGAAAAAACCCTTCAACATGCCCCTCTCCCTTTAAAAGGGAGGAAAATTTTTCCCAGCATCCCCCTAGCAGATTTTCTTCTACATCTACTTGGCCAAAACTGAATTCTATAAGCAACTCTTGGCTGCAAGAGAGTTGGAGAACGCAAGCATTCATTTTTCTATCCTCTATGGCAGGGGGGCAGGCCACAGAGATGGAGCTCACCCAGTTGGCCACAACCACCTCAAAATATAACTGTAAATATATAATGGGATGAAACATGGTACCGTAATTTTCACAGGCACATATTGTAAATCCTAAAATAATTATAACAATTACTTGTCACTATTATTTGCTTTGAAGAGAAACATTTTTAATCGTGAGGCTTTATGATTTCCTTTTAATGTTTGAGTTCTGTCCTATATGTGAAGAGAACAGAACAGAAAACTTAGTAACTTTCTATTAGATCTTCTTCAAAATGGTATTGAATTGGTGTTGTAGTAAGGGCACCATCAATAAAATTTTCAGGCAGAATTGGTATGATCCCAGTGTTTTAGGTGGGAACTTGCATCAGAGAAGTCTAGGATTCCTTCTCCTTGAAGATTCTATGATTCTCTACTACAGCAATCGGAAGCTCAAGATATAAGATCCTTCTCCTGGCTTAAAGTGGATTTAATTTCTGATTGGGCTAAATTGCAATGTTCTGTATATATTCAGAATCTAAAATGAGGTTATTAAAAGCCTAGCCATTGCAACTCCTATGACTGCAATGGGGTGCAACCCATTTATTATTAACAAAGGAGAAACTAGTTGTTTATACTGAAGGGTACAAAATAATAGTATTTTTTCCTGTTTAGAGGTACAAATTCATTCTATTTTTAGATTTTGAGATTTCAAATATTGATATCTCTTCAAGTAAAAAATGAATATTGGGTCAGTAGCTTTCCCACAAACTTCCTTATTGGATTATATATTCTTAAAATGACTGTATATTTCTCATTTTACGAACTCCTCTGTTGAGCATGCATACCATCTCTCCCTTCATTAGGATTTGGTAAGAGTGCTCTGAATGTGTTAGAATGGTGTAAATGATATTTGCCATGTATGATTTGTTTCCTCTTCCCAAGCCTGGCAGGGAAGGGAAGTGTTATATCTCAAGAGACTCTTTTACCAAGTTCAAGTTTTAAATAAATGAAACTTGTACTGACTCCAACACACCATCTTGAGATAACCTCAGGCCCTGGAGCACACTGACAAGCAGAGTGATCACAGCCAAGTTGTAAAACTGTCTTTTGAAAAGAATAGCTAGATGAAAAACATTAGCGGTGACTGAACCAAGGGGAAGGCTGACTTCTTCAAACTGAAAGGGATCCTAAAGGCAAGATAAAATGTGAAACCATATTCCCCAAATTCATATTTTCAGGATGTTTTAAGCTATCCAAGGAACTCAAAGCAGATATGCAAAGCTTCTATTGAGAAGCTCACACATGCCCTCAGTGTTTTGTCTCCTTACATTTGTTCTTCAACCTCTTTCCTTTTGGCTTGCATTCCACTGATCACTAAAACTGTTTGCGCTCAGGTCATAATGACCTAGGTTTTCCAAAACCCAATGGCTATTTTTCTATCCTTACCTTATTTGTCTTTTCAAAATCATTCAACAAGATTGACAACTCCTTTCTAGATGGCTTTAATGATTTCACATTCTCCTGGTGCTCATACTTCCTTTCCAGTGGCTCCTTATCAGGATTTTTGGCTAGCGCCTCCTGCTTTATTCCATCTTCTATTATTGGAGTATCATTAATCTTGGATTGGATTCCTCCACACTCATTAAGGCTTGAAATTCCATCTTTAGCCAATGCTAATCTGTGTCTCCAGCCAGAATTTCTCTGAATCCTATTTTGATTGTGAACTGTGTGTGCTCCCTACTCCCATTCACTGCCATGCAACCCCATTCTTCAGTCTTCCCAGAATAAATGGTACTATTATCCTCTCAGTTTATAATACCTGAAACTCAGGAGTCATCCTAGAATTCTCCTTTTATAATGACTTCACATCTAGTCAGTCAGCAATTCCTGTCAATTCACCCTAGAAAACATGTCCCCAGGGCATCCAGTTTCTCCATCTCCACAACTACCACCTGGTTTAAGGCACCATCATCTCTCATCTTGTATGTTGCAGTAACCTCCAGGCAGTTCTCCCAGTTTCCTTTATGAGCTCCCTTATAATTCTTTCTTTGCCCAGAAGCCAAAATGGAATCCTACCACATCATTCCCTTACTTAAAACTTTTAAAGAGTGCCTATTGCAAGTTAAATAAAAATCCAGATTCCTCACTATGGTCTTTGGGTGCTTCATGTTCCAAACCCTAGCAAAGTTTTCAATGTCATAATAATTCTTGTTCTTTCTAAGGCTTAGTCATACTGGCCTAACACACCAAACTCTTTCCTGCCTCAGACCCTTTGCACTTGTTACTTCTCTTAGAATATACTTTGGCTCATTGCAAAGCTTGCTCCTCTTTATTTAATAACTCTCAACTTAAATGGGGTGTCTCAGCTTAACCAGGGATGTCATTCTCAATATTTTACCTAAGGACTATTTTATGTATGTATGTATGTATGTATGTATGTATGTATGTATGTATCTATTTAGACTGGTAGGAAAACAGTTCTTTTCTCTCTGAGATTTTAGGCACTTATCAAATCTGGAAATGTTATGAAAAACAGAAACAAAACTAGCATTTGGAAGCCAAAATGGATTAGGAGAAGGCCCCCATTTGATCACTTTTCCTGGACCATTTAACTTTTAACAAGAATTATAAATTCTAAGGCCATGAGGAGTCTTTCAGGTAGCTGAAATGAATGTGATGGGCTATTTTTAAGACAACTAGGAGTAGTGAACCAGTCAGCACATGTTCTTGTAACGGTACTCAAGATAGAAATAAAATGCTATTCATGAGAAGCTAAGCCTGGTTGAGGGCCAAATCTGGCTCTTGAGCCATGAGTTTAAGATCCACATCTAGGTATTTCTTTTTTGTTGATTAAATCAGAATATTCCTAGATATATAAGCATCTTTTTTATGCTTCTATATGTGGAGACTAAAAAATAACAAAAAAATCACACAATCAATAGTTTAGAGCTGTTCATTCTTTATTAGCTCTTTAGATAATTTCTTCTTTCCTACCAGTGCTTTTTGGAGTATTACAAATTTTAATATTACATAGGCATATTCACCTAACCTACTTTCCAGAAAAATGTTTGCGTGTTGATTAAAGGTAGGTAGCCCTAAGGGGGTGGTGGAAAGATTTGAAGCATGTGAATGATCATTTTTATATTTTAGATAATCATCTTTGGAAAAAAAATCACTCTATAGGAGTGTGAAGTGAGGATGAGAATGAGAGGAAGTGGGTAGAGTGGTTTGTAACTACTGAAGAAGACAAAGACAGTGAGGTTGGAGAGATGGAGGGAGACAATCAAATTAGAAAATCCAGGTTAAGAAAAACTATAATACACATGTACTAAAGTTTAAAAATTTCCTGAGTCATGGAAATATGAAAAATAAAAGGGATTATTCAATAATAATTAATAATTATCTAATAAATAATTGTATACCAGTCAGCACCAAACTTTGTCTTGAACTCCAAGAGGAACACGTGTGGAATATTACCCTTCAAATGACACTCAGTGCATTTGGCCTTATTTTATCTCAGCCTTTGATGAAGGACAAGGACAAAATATTAGTTCATAATTTAATGAAGCATGTCTATAAGGAGCTAAAGCAATATTATGTAGACATGTTATTTTCTTATAACTTAACCATTATGGAGAGAAAATCTTTGAAATCTAAGAGATAATTTAACTGTATATCTCTTAGAGCTACGTTTTTCTTTTCTTTCTTTTCTTTTCTTTTCTTTTAGTTTCTTTTCTTTTTAAAGATTTTATTTATTTATTTGACAGAGAGAGAGAGACATCACAAAGAGGCAGAGAGGCAGGCAGAGAGAGAGGAGGAAGCAGGCTCCCTGCTGAGCAGAGAGCCCAATGCTGGCCTGGATCCCAGGCGCTGAGTTCATGACCTGAGCCCAAGGCAGAGGCTTTAACTCACTGAGCCACCCAGGCACCCAAAGCTATGTTTTTCAAATTGAAAATGATGAGCTGTTAAAAGTTGTAAAATCAATATTGTAAGTCATGAGCATCCCTTTAAAAAGTGAAGCAATACCTTTGGATAGAAAATAGAATATAGAAACAAGATAAGGATGTCCACTCTCATCACTCTTATTCAACCTAGTATTGGGGTCCAAGTCATGGCAATTAGACAACATAAAGAAATAAAAGCCATTTAAATAGAGAGAATGAAGTAAAACTCTATTTGCCAATGCTATGATACTATATGTAGAAATCGAAATACTCCACAAAAAACTACTAAAACTGATAAGTGAGTTCAGAAAGTTGTAGGATACAAAAATCAGTGTGCAGAAATCTGTTGCATTTCTATAACCCAATAATGAAACAGCAGCATAATCTGAAAACTATAACAGTGATAGAAGAAATTCAAGACAACACAAAGAAATGGAAAGACATTCCATGTTCATGAATTGGAAGGACATGTTTGTTAAAATGCCTATACTACCTAAAGAAATCTGCATATTTAATGCAATCTGTATCAAAATACCAACTGTATTTTTTATAGATTGTAGAAAAAACCACCCTAAAATTTGTACAGAACCAAGAAAGACCTTGAATAGCCAAAGCAATCTTGAAAGAGCAAAGCAAAGCTGGAGGTATCACAATTTCAGACTTCAAGTTATATTACAAAGCAGTAATAATTAAAACAGTTTGGTACTGGCATAAGAATAGACACATAGATCAATAGAATGGAACAGAAAACCTAGAAATAAGCCCAAAATTATATAGTCAATTAATCTTTCACAAAGCAAGAAAGACTATCCAATGGGAAAAAGACAGTCGTTTCAAAAAATGGTGTTGGAAAAACTGGACAGCAACATATAAAAGAAAGAAATCAGACTACTTTCTTTCACCTTACACAAAAATAAACTCAAAATGAATTAAAGACCTACATGTGAGTCCTGAAACCATAAACATCCTTGAAGAGAGCATAGGCAGTAATTTCTCTGACATTAGCTTTAGCAACATTTTGCTTGATGTGTCTTCAGAAGCAAGGGAAATAAAAGCAAAAATTAACTAATGGGATTACATTCTATCAAAATAGAGTTTCTGCACAGCAAAGGAAACAATCAACAAAACTAAAAGAGAACCTATGGAATAGGAGAAGATATTTGCAAACAACACATCTAATAAAGGATTAGTATCCAAAATATATGAAGAACTGATACAACTCAACACCAAAAAAATGAAATAATCTAATTTAAAAATGGGCAGAATACATGAACAGACATTTCTCCATAGAAGATATATAAATGGCCAACAGGCACACAAAAAGATATTCGACATCATTCATCATCAGGGAAATGCAAATCAAAACTACAATGAGATATCATTTCACACCTGTCAGAATGACTAAAATTAAAAAAAAAAATCAACACAAGAAACAACAAGTATTGGAGAGGGGGTGGAGAAAAAGAAAAACTCTTATGCTGCTGGTGGGAGTGCAAACTGTTGTAGTCACTGCGGAAAACAGTGGAGATTCCACAAAAAATGTTTAAAAAATAGAACTACCCTAAAATCCAGTAATTGCACTACTTGGTATTTACTCCCAAATTAGAAAAACATGAATTCAAAGAGATACATGCACCCTGATGTTCATTGCTGCATTATTTGGAATAGCTGAACTATGGAAGCAGCCCAAGTGTCCATCAATAGATGAATGAATAAAGAAAACTTGAAAATGTATGTGTGTGTGCCCTCCTCCTCACAAATTATTACAAAGGATGTAAGGCTGGCCAAATTGCCCATATGCTGAAACAAACCCTAACTTGGAGCTACTGAGTTCTGTCCTTTAAGACTCAATGAGGCTAACTCAAAAAGCTTTATTTTGAGTAGGAGTACATCTTGGACAACATGCCAGAATGTAACAGTTATGAGGAAAAAATTCTCTCCTTTTCCCTTCTCTGTACTCTCAGAACACTCACAGAATACTTCATTTCTGGCTAAGGAATGTATGGACTTTCTTCCCACACCAAGCAATTCTTAGATGCCCACTGCGTGTCTTACAATTTAACTCACATTAGCACACTAGCTGCCCAAATCCACAGGTGAAGGGCTCAGTCCCTCAAGACAGCTTGCACTCAGATGCCAATCACAAGTCCAGCTTGTCACCTGTGCTTCTGACTAGCTGGCTGTAAATTGTTGGTTCACACAACCCTGTCGTCAGGTTCAATCACTTCCAAGAGTGGCTCACGGAACTCATGAAAACAGTTTACTCTTATCAGTTTATTACAAAATGGCACAATTTAGGAACAGCCAGATGGACGATATGCATAGGACCTGGTATGGAGGAAGTAGTCCATACCTTCCATGGCCTCTCTAGGGCACCTGTCTCCTCACACCTTCACATGCTTGACCACCTAGAAGCTCTCCAAACAGTCTTTTTGAGTTTTTGCTGAGGCTTTGTTACTAGATATGACTTATTAAATCATTGGCCATGAGTGATCTGCTGAACCTACGCCTCTTCCCTTCCAGGACCAGGGCGAGTGTGGAGGTAGGGCTCAAAGTTACAACCCTGTAATCACAGGTTGGTTCCCCTGGCAATCAACACCCACTGCCCCTCCACTGCATTATCTCCTGGCTTCCAGAAAAATCGCCTCACTAACATAAACTCAGGTGTGGTTGAACAAAGGAGAGTGCTTATGAAGAATAACAAAAGACTTCCATCTCAGCTTTATCAGTCTGGACCAATTTCAGAAATGGGGAACAAATCTAAATATTCTAACAAAAAATGTCCTTGTAGCTCTTATCACATGGGAAATTAGAAGGATTGTAGGAGCTAGATGCCAGGAATCTTGAGAAAGACCAAAATATATATTTCTTATTATAGTGCATTATCACAGGTGATAAACTTGTAAATTAGGGGTGACCGCCCAGACCACCCTCAGGTGTGAGGCTAGTAAGATAAGTGTGTGACTACACCCAGGTGGATAAAAAAATAGAATAGTGGGGACGTGATGAATGGGGAAGTGTGCGACTTTCTAAAGGGAGCAGCCAGTACTTAGCTGCAGTTACTTGTTGTCTGTAGGAAAGGGAGCCCAGTATTTTCAGTCCTCCCCAATTGTCGAGGGACCCAGAAATCTGAATTTTATGTAAAATGACATGTTTTTAAATAGTGGTAACACTTTAAAAATGAAATGGTGTATTACAGACCCTAGATTCCTTAGGCAAGATTTCTAATGCCTCCTGGTTTGCTTCTTTTCATTTAGATCAGAATTTGAAATTTTGCTTGTTTTTTTTTTTTTAACAAGAAATCCCTTCCTTTAAATGTAATTTATACAGAAGTCTGATAAATAAAACCACCACCAAGAAAAATGGTTGGGGGTGGGGTGAAGTTGGAGCTTCAGCCCCTGTCTTCATGTTTCTAGCCATGTTTCATGACCCACCAGTTCTAGAAACTAGAGGTATAGCACAGATCTGAACGCTATGCATCAGGTCTCTTTGACAGGGAATTGTCTTTTCTTTTTATTCAAATTGACAATTTGCCTCCCATTTTTGTTACTTCTTGAGGCCATCCTTATAATGTAATAGAAAGATTATATCATCAACCTAGGGAAGGATGCCTGGCTTTTAAAATTGTTATCTATGGGGCACCTGGGTGGCTCAATGGGTTAGAGTCTCTGCCTTCAGCTCAGGTCATGATCCCAGAGCCTGTTTCCTCTGCTCTCTCTGCCTGCCTCTCAGCCTACTTGTGATCTCTCTCTCTGAAAAATAAATGAATAAAATCTTTAAAAAAAATTGCTATCTATGTTGGGGCAGGAGGAAATATATAGATCATTTCAGTGAGCAGAATTAAATTATTTAGGTACAAATTATAAATGAATGAAATGTCTAGACACGATCCTGTTGTAAGCCATTTTAAATTAGAATCAGTACTTTCAAAGTCTATTCTGATATTGCTATGTAGATTCATAAAAATGTTTAGAATTTGAGATCTAAGTCAAAATCACATAAGGGAGCCCCTAGAACAACCCAGGATTCCTTCTGGGTTTAAGCAGAATGTAAATAAGAAGTCCAGCTATAGTTCCCATCTATGGAATCCAATGCTATTATTAGATCACTTAGTATGAGAACAATAGAACTTCTCATAATTGAGTTCCTATTAAAACGAAGGAGATAGAACATTGAGCCCATGATTAAAAGAAGTGTTTAAAATCTCACTGTTAACTAGTCATGAGGTGGGGCCTACAATTCAGCCTTTTCTATTCTGAGGTTCTTCAATCTTGGGTTTTCTGCACCCCCACTATCCAAATAACACAAGATTTTAAAATCTCCATGAAAGAATGTTTCAGGCATCTGTTTCAAGATAGCTTTGTCAAAAGCTGTAATGAAGCTAGATATTTTACTTGTAAACAGATGTTGACTGCAAGTGTGGTGAAAAACACATCCTCAAATGTGGGTTATTTGCTTAATAAATTTCAAATGCTTCATACAAATCTCATATTCCTCTGGCCTTCCTGACCTCTTTCCCATCCACGCAATAAGGAGGCAGGCATGGAAAGTGACATAGAAATGTTATTTTTGTCTATCCTTCTCCTGTATATTCCACAGTATTTATCACACAACTTTTATCTTCTTGCCTGAGCACAAACTTCTTCCAAAAGAACAGAAATAATTTATCGATATTTTCTCTTTCATTTTTTGCTTCCTGCCCACGATTCTCTTTTGGCTAACTTCTATTGAACTCTTGACCTTGGGTAAAGATGCAGCTTTGCATGAATATTTGAAAGTGACTTTGGGTGATGTAGCTGCTAAATGTGTATGATAGAAATCCAGCTTACCTTGGAGGCTCACAGGGTTTTTAACTCACCGTGCCAGGGAGCAGACCAGTCTGGGGAAAAGCCAGCTCCCTCTCCCAGCTGTGCGGCGGAAGTGTGAACAGCTCTGTCAGAAGCACTGCCTCTTTCTCTTCTTTTCTAGACAGTATCTTATACTCAAACCATCACTTCTCATTTGCCCTGTGGACAACAGTGATGGAACTGCTGCTTTATTGCCCACGGAGAAGCCAAGCGGGGAGTCCGGAGCTGATCGCGCAGTTCCCCTGGACAAAAGAAATATTAAGCTCAGGCCTGGTCCAGGAATATACACAGAGAAAGCTGACAGAAAATATATATTCACAGTTTGGGCCTAAAGGTTGCTGGCTGACCAATAGGTAATATGAGGAGAAATGGTCTTTTCTGGAGTTGTATTCCTTTCAGGTGAGAAAATTAAATGCCATCCCTTAATCCTGGGAGCAATCCAGCCTTTCTTTGGAAATTTCCAAAGCAGGTTTGTTAGCAAGTTGGGCCTGTTGTATGTTCAAGGCTGTTAGGAGAAGTGACAGAAACATAGGGAACAAAACCTCAGAAATAAATATTAAATTTTAGTTATGCGGCAATCATTCTTCTCCTAATGTTTTATCAAAAAGCAGATATGGAATGGCTGCAAATGTTCAGAACGATTTGTGGCAAATGCTTCATTTCCCCCCAGGAGTCATTCCCCTTTTCCCTTCCTGCCTATAGCAAACTCCTCCTGTCACAGGAGAGGCTGCAAGTTTGGGGAACTTGCTCTCCTAGGTTCCCTTGCAAGCAGAGATAGTCAGTGACATAATTCTGACTTGTGAGTCATAAGAAATCTTGTGACTTTCAAGAAAGATTTTTCTCCATGTTTAAAAATGATAAAAGATGAAAAAGCCCTTTTCCCTTTTAATCTTCTGACATTAGAATGAAGCTTCATGAGAATAGGGACCTCATCTGCTTTGTTTATGTCCCCATGTTTACAACAATGTGTGATACTTAGTAGTTTCTCACCATGTTTACTTATTGACTGAATGAGGGAATACATGCAAATATTTGTGAGAGAATGTGATGTTTAGAACTGCAGCAGCCATCTTGTAACCTTGAAGCAACAATGTTTAAGAAAATAGCCAGCACCCTAAGGATGTCACCACGGAAGATCCTTAACAGCCTCACTGAGTGACCGAGACAGCCTTGTGGCAAATTACCTCTCAATTTCTTTTAATATATAACTTAATCCCCTATTTGTAAAATTACTTTTCACTTATTGATTGATTCAATAAATATTTCCTGAGTGCCCGATCTGTGCTAGGCTTCATTTTAAGCTCTGGGGAGACAGCAGTGAGTAAAACAAAGTCTTTTTCTTCACTTTAGTGGAAACAGGCAGCCAATGAACCAATGCACAAGTGAATGCATTCGTGCTGTGGAGAAAAATGAAGCTGACTAAGGAGGGATAGGAAGTGCTGAGCTGGAGAAGGGTTGTTGTTCCTACTTCACATGGGGTGTCCAGGGAAGACCTTGCTGGAGAAGTGACAGTTAAGCAGGAATGGATAAAGTGAGGGAGGTTGGAAGAACATTTTGTTCAGAGGAAAGATAAATGGAAAGACCTTGAGCTGAGACCATGCTTGTGTTTTATGAACAGCAAGTAGGCCTATGTGTTTAGACAAGAAGGAGTGATGAGATTAGTAGGAAGTGAGTTCAGAGAAGCTTTGGGTTGTGCAGTTAGAAGAGCCTGCTAGGCTGTTGCACAGACTTCGGTTCTATTCTGCATGAGATGGAAAGTTGTTGAGGAAGAAGGAGGTTTAAGCAGAACAGTGACTTAACTGGATATATGTTAAAAGGATCCACTATTTGAGGTAGGGATGGAAACAAGGAAACATTTGGAATAATCCAGGCAGGACATCATGGCAGGTTAGACCAACGGGAAGTTGGTGGTATAAGAAGAGGTCAGTTCTATACATATTTTGAGAGTAGAGCTATCTTGGCTGAGGTATTTTAGATTTAAAAAACAAGGGTTATATACTTTTGCTTTATACATTTACTTTTCTACTCATTTCCCAACTTACTCTGCTACTCATCAACTATTTATCATCACGTTCTGAGATTTACTCAAGAAAGCTTTTTTTAGGGCTTTGCTATTTTATAGTTCATATTAAGCAGTCCTCAAAGACGATGGCTATTTCTGTAACAATCCACTTCTGATCCTGGTAATATTGTTGAAAAGAAAGAAAAAATATTACCTCCTGGCACAAATTTAAAGTATTCCTATACCTTGGATTACTTTCTGATATTGAATGCTAGAGTCTGTTATCAACTTAACTCATAAGATCCCAAGTCTTTAATTAAAATCCCTCAAGATGGTCTTGCCTAACTTCCCTATTTTAAAGATCGAGAAACTGAGCCTCTGACAATTTCAGTGAGCCTCAACTGCATCATTAGTATAATGAGAAGATAATCCTAAATATTTTTCCAAGGGTTCCTCTAGCTTTATGATTTCTTTGATTTAAAAATTTAAGTTTGTTATAGTGTCACACTTTTTAAAAATACCAAATCAGAATGGCATTGAAAGTATAGATTGCTCTGGGCAGTATAGACATTTTGACAATGTTTATTCTTCCGATCCATGAGCATGGAATGGTCCTCCATCTTTTTGTGTCTTCAATTTCTTTCATGAGTGTTCTGTAGTTCCTCGAGTACAGATCCTTGACTTCTTTGGTTAGGTTTATTCCTAAGTATCTTATAGTTTTTGGTGCTCTAGTAAATGGAATAGATTCTCTGGTTTCCCTTTCTATTTTTTCATTGTTAGTGTATAAGAATGCAACTGATTTCTGTGCATCGATTTTGTATCCTGCCACATTACTGAATTGTTGTATGAGTTCTAGTAGTTTGGGGGTAGAGTCTTTTGGGTTTTCCACATAGA
>PITA01017248.1:0-43912 GCA_004023965.1 Spilogale gracilis | reverse complement strand
CCTTCTGTTTTTGCTTTGGGTTTATCTTGATCTTATTTTCTTAATTTCTTAACATAGAAATTTAGATTATTCTTTTCAGATCTTTGTTCTTTTTTAATATAAGCATCTTGGCTATAAATTTTCCTTTAAGTGCCTATTTCCCTGACCCCTACAAAGAATGCATTTGCATTTTCATTCTACTTATTTTTAACATTTCCCCTAAGACTTGCTCTCTAACTCAGATTGTGTCAGTTCTCTAGGACTGTCACAATAAAATACCACAGACTGGGTCGCTTAAACAATAGAAATTTATTTTCTCACTGTCCTGGAGTCTGAAAGTCCAAGATCAAAGAGACAGGTAGGGCTGGTTTCCCTGAAGATTCTGTTCTTGCCTCACAGGAGGCCACCCTCTTGCTGCCTCTTCATATGGCTAGTCCTTCTGTGCAAAGGAACCTCTTGTATCTCTCCCTGTATCCAAGTCTCTTTATATAAAGACATCAGATTCTATTAAGAGTCCACCGTAATTGGCCTCATTTTAATTTAATTACCTCTTTAAATCAATGTCTCTGCATACCACATTCAGAGGTACTGGTGGTTAAGGCTTCAACATATAAACTTTGAGAAAATACAGTTCAGTCCATGATAGGGATTATTTGGAATTGTGTTACTTAACTTCCAACTAAATGGGCATTTTCTTTCTGTTTTGATTTCTGATTTAATTCATTTAATCCCATTATAGTCATAGAATAAACTTCATACAATTCCATTACTTTAAATCTATTATCTTCTAATTCCAGATATGGTTCATATTGATGAATGTTTCATGTAAACTTGAGGAGAATGTGTATTCTGCTGTTTTGGAGAAGTATTCTATCTTTCTTAATCAGATCCTATTGTTTGATAGTATTGTTCTATATTCTCTTCTGATTTTCTGATTAGTGATTCTATCAATTACCGAGAGAGGTGTTCATGTTTTCAATAGTAATTCTGACTTTTTCTTTTCCTCTACTTATTTCTATCAGTTTTTGCCTCATGTATTTTGAAATCTTTGGAGAGTATACATGAGACTGCTGTCTTATTAATCCTTTTATCAAAATTTATCATTAATCTTATAATTAAATAATATTTTTCTTTATTCTTGGTAATCTCTTTGTTCCCTAAAATACTTTTCCCCCTAATATTAAGATCATTCTAGTTTTCTTTTGATTTTTTTATGGTATTTTTTCCATCCTCTTACTGTAAAGCTGCCTATATCACTGTATTTGAAGTGAGTTTATGGTAGACAGTATAAAATTGGAAAATTTAAAAACCCATTCTATGAATCTCTTTCTTTTAACTGGCATGTGTAGACAATTTACATTTAATGCAATTATTGATATGTTTGAATTTAGATTTACCATTTTACTATTTGTTTTCTTCATTGTGTGTTTGTTTTTCTATTTATTGCCTACTATGGGCTATCTGAACATTTTTTAAATATTCCATTTTTTTCTTATCACTTGTTATTTTGATTATTTAACTGTGTATAATCATATCTATGACAGTTCCAGAGATGGCAGATTTATTGCTTACCTTTTCACAGTCTATTTAGAACCAGAATTTTACTTTTATTGAGATGCAGAAAAATCACCAACGTATAGGTTCCTTTACCCTCCTCCACTTTAAGCTAAATTTCTTATGTATTACATCTCCATACATTGAAAATTCCATAAAACAATATTATTTTTATTCTTTTGCTTTTAACTGTCAAGCACATTTTAAGTACTCAAAAAAAGAATGGCTTACTGTATTTAACTTAGATGTTTACTATATCTTTTCATCTTCATTCATTGCTAACATTCTAAGATTCCATCTTTTATCATTTCTTTTCTATTTTGAGAACTTTCTGTAGCTGCTCTTTTAGGGTATATTTGCTGACAAAAAAAAATGTCTTAATTTTCCTTCAACTGAAACTGTCTTGATTTTACCTTCATTCTTGAAAAGTATTTTCACTGGATATAGAATTTGGGTGGCATCTCTAATAACTCCTTTAACTTTGGCATTTTTTATTCTTCTTTTATCAGCCTTTTTATTTGTGTTCTGATATTGGTCTATGAGAGCAATGATCTGCTTTGCAAGAAAAAAAAAGGCAAAGTATATTTTTTTAAAGCAAAATATTTTACATATTTTGTCTGAAGAATCTTTATGTTTTCAGAAATTTTGTTGATAGATTTAGTAAACTGATGGCAGATAGCAGCCAGGAAACACTGGGTGAACAAGTCAGAAGGAGCACAGTGAATAGGGAGGACAGCCAGACCCACAAACAACTTCTTGTCACCCAAGAGCTACTGATTTACTGCAGGGCTGGAAATTTCACTTGGACAAGGCAGAAGGTTTTTAAACAACATTATGCTGAAAAATTATAACAGGTGGATTTAGTCCTCTAAGTTCCAAGTGATTTTTAATTCTTGGTATGAGACTATCTGTAGAAAAGAATTTAAAAATGTATGAGTGTCACTGTTGAATCATTGCAATGATCATAGTAGCTGGATGTAGACTTAAGGTTATAAACTATCGCAATATCTACAGTTAAAAGTTTATTTCTATAAAATGAGAAACTTATTCTCAGATTTCCATATATTCAATGAAGATATGTGAAATATTACAGATTGTTTTATTTTAATAAAATGACCCCATTCTATCTGACTTCCAACCAGAGTTGGATGGATTGAGTAAGAATTAATGTCAAAGAAATATGAACAATTATGTTAATAGGCATGTGTCTACTATGACTAATAAGGAAAAGTGGGGCAATATAGTAGTAAGAGCACCAGATTACAAATCATTGGTCCTGAGTTCTAGCACAGGGTCCTTGGCTACAACCTAGCTCATGATCTCAGTCAAGCCTTTCCCCACAGTGTATAAGCATGCTCAAGGCTCAAACAAAACAAAACAGAAACAACATGAACAATGAGAACACAAGATCTCCTTTTAACACTTGACCTCTCTCTAAGCACTTCCCAATCTCTTGTCATTCCTTTCACATCTTAGTTCTGCAAAAAACTAATTGACACCCACATTCTATGCTTTTACTTTCCACAAGCTTCACTGAAATCTGTCTTCTGAGTTAATTACACAAAGCAACTTATAGTAATTCTTTCTATAGATCCTCACTCTCTTTTGTAGATAATTATGCCTTCTTCACAAATTAAATTTTTCTTCCCCAAAATTTTCAACCCTTTATCTACTTCTCTGATCTTACTGAACTGGTCATGACCTTCACTAAAGCGTCAGTTCAAGGTCATAATAGTGCATACCCTTGTTTGGTTCCTTGTTTTAAAGAGAATATTTCTAATTTTCAACATTAATAGTGTTGTGTAGGTTTTGGTGACAACTGTTATAAGGATAAGAAGGTCTATTAATCTTAAAGTTTGTACCACATGTAGGTGTGGAATTTTTATCAGCTACATTTATTACATTTTTGATATCATCCTTTTTTTTTCTCTTTTAATTAGTAAAAGTCATCATTACATTTGTGGAATTTCTAAAATTAAACAATACTTTACAAACCTGAGCATAATAATATGTAACCATCAATCTTTTTTAGTTTTCATCACTAGATTTAGATTGTTACTATTTCATTTATGATTTTGGATAAATGTACATGAGAAATTTTGAGTTGTGATTTTCCATTTTTAAACTGTCTTTGACTGGTTTTGGTATTTTTATAGAATGGTTTGGAGAGTATTCTCTCCACAAAAGTTTGTATAACTTGACTATGAGATACCCCTTCAAAACTGTTGGACTTATCTGTAAAGCAGGTTGGGCTTTATTTTCCTTCTGGAAAAAAAAAGGAAAAAAAACGTAACTTCAATTCAATCTTTCCATTTTTTCTTCCATTTTTACTTATATTTCCTGGATTTTGTCCATTACACCTAAGTTTTCAAATTTATTGATATAAATTACCTTATTAACTTCTTCTCTTTTTTTTTTTTTAAGATTTTATTTATTTGACAGAGAGAAACACAGTGAGAAATGAAACACAAGCAGGGGGACTGAGAGAGGGAGAAGCAGGCTTCCCGCCAAGCAGGGAGTCCAATGTGGGGCTCGATCCTGGATCCTGGGTCTCCAAGATCATGGCCTGAGCCGAAGGCAGTTGCTTAACCAACTGAGCCACCCAGCCGCCCCTCTTCTTCTTTTTTTTTTTTTTTTTTTAAGATTTTATTTATTTGACAGAAAGAAACACAGCCAGAGAGGGAACACAAGCAGTGGGAGAGAGAAATGGAGAAGCAGGCTTCCCTCAGAGCAGGCAGCTAGATATGGGGCTTCATTGGGTCTCAGGGATTATGACCTGAGCTGAAGGCAGAGGCTTAACCACTGAGCCACCCAGCTCTCTCAACTTCTCTCTTTTTTTTTTTTTTTTAAGATTTTATTTATTTATTTGACAGAGAGAAATATAGCGAGAGAGGGAACACAAGCAGAGGGACTGAGAGAGGGAGAAGCAGGCTTCCTGCTGAGCAGGGAGCCTGATGTGGGGCTCGATCCTAGGTCTCCAGGATCATGACCTGAACCGAAGGTAGTCACTTAACCAACTGAGCCACCCAGGTGCCCCAACTTCTTCTCTTTTTTAAAGATTTTGTTTATTTGATAGAGAGAAAGTCAGCTAGAAGGGGAACACAAGTAGGGAGAGTGAAGGAGGGAGAAGCAGGCTTCCCGCCAAGCAGGGGGCTCCATCCCATGACCGGATCCAAAGGTAGACACTTAACTATTGAGCACCCCACCTTATTAACTTCTTAAATGGTGCTGTAATTATAATAATATCTTCGGTTTACTTTCAAAAAGAATTTATTAGTATCCCCCCCACCCTATATTCTCTCCTCTCTCTCTTCTCTTCATCAGTTTTACCCCAATTTCTACTTCTATCTTTGCTCACAACCTTTTGCTTTGTTGTCATATCTTTGAAATTTTTCACTTTTTTATTTGTATCTGTATCTTCTTTCTTTTGCATTTTAATTTTATTTTTTTCTGACTTCTTAAGTTGAAAACTTAGGTCATTCATTTTTTAAAAATTATTTTTTTCCAAACACCTCTAACACTAGAGGAATTTCCTTGAAGAACTACCTTTGTTGAGTCCAAAGTTTTATACTGTATTTTTATTAAAATTCAAAGTAAGGTTTGATTTCCATTATGATTTCTTCTTGATCTCATGATTATTTATGTGTAGTGGTAATCTCCCAACACATGGGAGTATTTTGTCTGTCCTTTTTTATTGGCATCCTACTTATTTTTTTTACTATGTTTTTATTTTTTTTCTCACCATAGCACATACCCTCCCCAATGTTCATTACCTATTTAATTTTTTTTTTATTTGTTTCATTTGCTGTTTTGGTTGCATTCATAGAATATGATTTTTTTTAATGTCTATGTGGGCCTTAAAACAATATTTATTTGTTAATTGTTGGTTCCTGGGTTATATATATCTTCTGAACAAAGCTAATTCACCATGTTGTTCAAGTCTTAAGTAACTTTGACAATATTTGTCTTTTCCCATCATAAATAAGAAAGTTACACTGAAATTGTTAAGTATGATAACGGATTTTTAAAAATTTTCCCAGTAATTCTAGGGAATATAGTTCAATATAATTTAAAGCAATTTTATTATAGGATTACTAGTTTAGAGATGTCAAGAATGGTATCATATAGTAAAATATTTTACATTTCTTTACCTTCCTTTGATTAGAATTTTTTTGGTTTATCTTTTTTTCACTTTACTTCAAATAATTTCAAATTTTTATGTTTTAGACTTCTAATAAATAGTATTTGGGTGTATTTTTTAAATCTGACAATCTCTGGCCTTGAACTGGTGAATTTAAACCATTTGCATTAGTTATAATGAGCAGTTTACATATCTCTTATCTTATTTTTTTTTTCCTTTGTGGAACTCTTTGCTGTTTTCCCTCTCTTTTACTGCCTTGTTAGGTTCAATTTAGGGACATTTCATTTCTATTTTTTTTTCTTTTTCTCACTTGGAAATTTTACAGCCTAATTTTTTAATTGTAATGGTAACATTGAAAATTATAATGAATATTTTTAAATGAACAATATTTTTCTATCTCTCTTAGAAACATGAGGAATTGAAACATTTCTTACTCCAGGGACTCCTCTCCAAATATACATACTTTTATGTTCTGCATTGTTCTGTCTTTTCTTAGCTCGGTAATATTAGCCATGAGTTTGTTTATAACCTTATATGGTTTGCTAAGCTCTACTTAAATGTTTGCCAATTTATTTTCTGAATTTTTTTTTCTATATTTCAGTATTCTAATGTAGGATAACTTATATTTATACCTGAGGAGTATTCTTATGGTATTCCTGCAGTAATATCTCTTGATAGTCTTTCAATTTGAAATTTATCCCTATGTCCTTAATTTCCTTTTATTCTTAAAAGATTCTTTGTGGTGGCGTCTGGGTGGCTCAGTTGGTTAAGCAACTGCCTTTGGCTCAGGTCATGATCCCAGGGACCCGGGATCAAGCCCCACATTGGGCTCCCTGCTCGGCGGGAAGCCTGCTTCTCCCTCTCTCACTCCCCCTGCTTGTGTTCCCTCTCTAGCTGTGTTTCTCTCTGTCAAGTAAATAAATAAAATCTTTAAAAAAAAAAAGATTCTTTGTGGTTATTAAATAGAGAATTGTAGGTTAACTGTTACTTTTCTCAACATTTTGAAGAAAGTGTAATTGTACTTATGGCTCTATTGTGGATGTTGTAAAGACTTCTACAGCATGCTATTTTTCCAGTTGTTTCATTTTTTTCTCTCTCGTTATTGTTTTAAATATCTTCTTTTTGCTCTAATGTTTTTTACTTTTACTAAAATGTGACTGAGTCTAAATGTTTTTCTGTTAGTTTTTTGTATCATTCAGTTTTCTGTATCCATAAATATATGTCTGGAAAAGTCTCAGAAATTAGTTCTTCAAATATTGCCTCATTTCTCTTCACTCTATTTCTTCCTTTGAGAATTCCAATTAAATAAACAATAGAAATTTTCTACTGACCTCTTATATCTTTTATCAGCCCTTTCCTATTTTTCAATTCCTTATTGTTGTCCTGTACTTTGAATATTTTTAATACTCTAACATCATTGCCTCTTCAGGTGGAGCTAATTTGTTTTTATCTCATTTATTAAGGATTTATTTGTATTCCAATACTGAATATTTTTATTATATGCTCTTTATGGTTTTGTTTTACATCTCTCTGGTCATTTATTTAATAGCATTCTTCTGCTTGATAATCCATTTATTTCATTTGACTTTTAGTACTTTAAATATTTAATCCATAGTTAGGTCATATTTCTGAGCTGACAACTTCATTTTGTAATATTCTTGAATATATAAATCTGTTTTGTTACTGCTGAATCTCATTCAAGGTGGCTTATTTTCCTATATATGTACGGATTTTTATTTGTAAAGTTGTTTTTTGAACTCTGGGAGCCTTTGAGGTCCAAATTGAAGCCGTTTCTCTACAGAGGGTAGCTGGTCTAGAGTTGGGGCATAGGCATAGAGTATGCTCCCAGTATCCCTTGAAGTCTCAAGTTAACTGTAAAAATCATTATCAAATCTTGCTCATCAGGTTTATGTTGATATTGTTGTTCGCTTTCAGGGCAACCAGTGTACTGCTTTAGCTTAAGGTTCTCAGGTGGTATCAATTTACAAGTATTATCTGTTTGGGAAGAGTGTATTCCTTACTTCTTTTAGATCCAGCAATGCATTAAAGATATGCTTTATACATTTGTAAATAAAGTAACCCCTGGTTCACTAGCCTGCTATACTGTCAAAGCAAAGAGATACATACATACACACATACATGTGCACATGCATGCACACACACAAATACACACACATACAGAAAGACCTAAAGAAAGAATATGAGACTATATTGTAGCCTAAGGAGATTTGCACCTTTTGCTCTTTCTGTTTGCAATGACCTGAGCCTCTAATCTTTTTGCTTACTCTCCAGAGCCCCCAAACACACACATATATACCTTACCTCCTTGGATACTGAATAGTCCCTACCCATATTTTTCAGACCTCTCTCATTACCTATATAGGTCCTACTATGGTATGTTCTCACTGTATCTTTTCCTTATAACATACAAAACTGCTGTAATTAGATAAATGCTATAAAAATGGGAGCTTTTTAATGTCTTTAACATCACCAACAGTGAGCATCACACCTCCTGTCTCCATAAATATTATTAAGCAAATAACTCAAAGGAAGTACACAGAGAAATGTAACTTATCACAACAAGTAGGGGTGGAGTTTCCACCAGTTCCAAATTTGATCTTATTAAATTGGATGAATATATTGAATTTGAAGACTCTTCTTGCTATTGAATGTATAAAACACATTTAAGTTCCAAAATACCTAGGAAGCCAATGTTATTTAAAACCTAATTTCTACCAGCTTACAGTACTTGAAACTGGGAATTCAGAGGTAAAAGGTCATTTTCAGGCCATTTTGTAACATATTCAAAAAGTTTATATCTTTTTTTATATATTCCTTGAATATATCTCTTAGAGAAATAGATACCTGATTTGTAGAGATTTAATAAATAACAGACATAAATAGTTACTATAAATAATAACACTGATTATCCTGTGTAATCAAACCCTTCACCTGCTGAGATATGCACTATGTTTATGCAGATCAGCTGTAGGCCTTTCATCCATGAAATTATAGAATGTATAATGTGATGGGCCATGATATATTCACAGTAATTGCTTATTTATAAAAGAGCTATCAACAGCCCACTTTAAATAAATTCAAAAATCACCATAGGGCATTTAGAAATGAATATTTTATATGACATTTTAAAAAGATTACAAGCATTTCTTTGAACAGTAAAATTAATAGCTGTTTGGCTGTTTAAAATCATCCAGTGTAGATTCAGGATAATAGCTTATAAACTGTAATTACTGTATTTGTGTTTTAATTAGAAATAACCATCTACTTTTCTAGTAATGCAAATTTCTTACCTAAAATATGAATAAAGGGAAAACAAATTAATAAGTGTTAAATTTTCTCATGGGTCTTTTGAAAGTAAAGTGTATTCTATTTTTTTTTAAAGATTTTTATTTATTTGACAGAGAGAAACACAGCCAGAGAGGGAACACAAGCAGGAGGAGTGAGAGAGGGAGAAGCAGGCTTCCTGCTGAGCAGGGAACCCGATGTGGGACTCGATCCCGAGTCTCCAGGATCATGATCTGAGCCGAAGGCAGTCGCTTAACCAACTGAGCCACCCAGGCGCCCCTAAAGTGTATTCTATTAATAACTCTTTCTGCATGCTTATCTATAATCTACCTACATATTTATACTTTTTATCACAATAAGTATGTCTATATTACACAGCAAAAAATATCAAACTTTTGAACCACAAATGTAATTTTAAATGTCTAAATCTTTTAATATACTCAGAAACAATCATTTTTTTCCTTTAAGTTTTAATGTAAATGAATTTTACACTAGCTTGAGATACATTATAAAGCTCGAGGTAGTCATCAGGGCCACAAATTTCTAAAATCAAGGGGAGGAAACCTCAAGAATAATGATCTTGGTCCCGGATTAGCTAAAAGATATTACAGAATCACTCACAATAGACATTGTAATAGCAGAGAAGAAAGGACACTATTAAGATCTATGAAATTCTGAATAATGGTAATATGATGAAATAATTCATCTGATGTTGACTGAATAGCTTCAGAAGGCCCCAAAGTTATCTGCATATTCCCCTTCAATCTCTGAACAAATATTATTTGCCATATGTTCTTTTGTACATGATTTTTCTATGTTGACATTAGAAATTGTTAAAACAGTGTCAAATTTTCCTTTTATATTTTAAGAGTTCTCTCATTTTAGTTCATAATCTTATACAAAGGAGCTTGATTATCACTATTAACAGTAAACCGAGTACATGCTATGAAGAATATAAAAGACATATATAGAGGTGTCTAAAGATCTCATTTAGTTGTAAAACAGCTTTCTACTTTAGGGAAACTTTGGAAGCTTTCACTTCTGAGAAATTTTTGCTGTTTTTCCTTTAAACCTAAGGGAAGTTATGATGAAGCATCAAGTTTATATTGTCAGGATAGATTAGGAAGAGCAACCTGGACAGAATGATCAAATTTATACTAATTAAAACTAACACTGAAGGTAAAAGATGAAGCAAAGTGAGAATGCACTCTGAGGAACATGGAACTGACATTAATTTTCTGAGAATCTAGAAAGAAGAGTACTGGGCGTGGGATCCATTTACATGAGATAGGTAATTTTTTTTTCCTAATAAATACAACTGTCTACAGAATTGCAAGCTGTATAGGGCTATAATGTTTAAACTTATTTATCTAAGAATTTCATGAACAATAGTAAGGATCAAGCCAACTAAAAGTAAACAGATGCACAGAGACAAGGAGTTTTAAAACATGTATAATTAGCTGTGTTAAGCAATAATATAAACTAAGCCTTTCTAGATACCAGTGAATAGTGGAAGTCCAAGTCCTTAGATCATATGAAGGTTTAAAAGACATTCAGAACTCTGGAGAAACTGGCCAGTGATGCTTGGGATCTCTCTTGTTTGAGTCCCATTTGTCCCTATCCCCATACCATTCAGGGTTACTTGGTGAATTTGGGATTTGGCCTATCTCCATGGGAGAAGAGAGGAAGGAAAAAGATAACTTCTCCCCTAAAGTGAATGCCTCAGTATGAGTTTAGATAAAAAGGAAAAAGAATCTATGTCTGAGTGTGATCAAAAACTAGAATAAATATCCCAAAATATTTGTTATGACATTTAGAAAGTTAATTCCAAGCCAGATTATAGAAATTTAACAGGTAGAACTTTCTTTAAACAAATTTAGAAAAATCAATGGAATGATTAAGTTATGAATAAGCCAACAATTCCAGGGCTGTCAAAATCATTAAATAATAAATGAAGTGACTTTTAAAATAACAGTGAGATAATGAAATTTATTCACAGGGCATACAAATAAAGAAAATCCTGTATTAATATATAAAATTTTGTAAAAAATGTTTGTATTAAAAGGATATATTTGGAATTATTATTTATAATTTATGGATGTAGTAAATATGTATGCAGCTACTAAATGTGAGCTTAGATTTCCAAATGAAGTCTGTATCTGTCTTTGGTTTGAGAAAGCTCTACCTGTTCAAACATGGGTATAGGAATTCACAGTGTTCTCTGTTTGTAATGACAAGATACGAGTTGGAAAAAATAAAATGAGCTTACTAGTTTCATGGAAAGGTGTCAGCAATGGAATAAAAAAATATCTATATACTAATGGTTTTTCAAAATAATATCCGTGTATAATAATGATTTTAAGAATAGTGTAATGAAGGTCCTAAAAAATTATGAGTTAAAGATAAGACATCAGGGGCACCTGGGTGGCTCAGTCATTAAGCATCTAGCTTTGACTCAGATTGTGATCCCAGGATCCTGGGATCAAGCCTCATATCGAGCTCCCTGCTCAGCAGGAAGCCTGCTTCTCCCTCTCCCACTCCCCCTGCTTGTGTTCTGCTCGCTCTCTCTCTCTGTCAAATAGATAAATAAAATCTTAAAATAAATAAATAAATACTAAGTAAATAAAGACATCAGAAAGAAAAGCAAATGCATTTAAAATATGCTTTTTGTTATAAAAATACAAACATTAAAATAAAAATAGATTTTAAATTCAGTTATCATACCATCTCATGATATTCACTATTTTATTATTCCATTCCTTGTTACTTCATTATTTTCAAAACCATAATTTCAATGGATATATTTTTTCTCAATTGACTGGTTATAACATAATATGAGTGACACTCTGTCTTCAGGTCATTTGGTTGTTTCCAAAGTTTTATTATTAAAAGTATAATATTCTTACAGATTTTCTATATTTAAGGATATTGTTCTCGGGAAATATCCCCAGAAGTGAATTAGCATGTCAAAAAGTATAAGCATTTATTATGAATACAGCTAAAATATTTTCAAAAAGTTTATGCCAATGTAAAATTCCATGAGCAGTGTATGAAAGTATCAGTTGTACCATAGTTAAAAATACGGTATTTCCTCATTAACTGTGAATAGATGAAAACTGGAATCTCATTTTGATTCTCAGAGTTTTTAAACTATAAAAGTAAATGTGATTAAAATATATCATAGTTGGGGTGCCTCTGTGGCTCAGTCATTAAACATCTGCTTTCGGCTCAGGTCATGGTCCCAGAGTACAGGAATCCAGTTCCAGGATTGAGCCCCACGTTGGGCTCCCTGCTCGGCAGGAGGCCGGCTTCTCCCTCTCTCACCACCCCGCTTGTGCTCCCTCTCTCGCTGTGTTTTTCTCTGTCAAATAAATAAATACAATCTTTAAAAATGAAATAATATAAAATAAAATATAGCACCATGAGTTAATGATTAATAAAAGATACTACTTCTTTTATTGAGTACTTTTATTCTTAGACTAAATTGCCATTGATAAAGTGGTGGAGAGTTGTACTTCTATAATTCTGCCAACTACTGTCCTAACAGTAATAAATGAAAGACTGGGATTACACTATAATAATTTGTTTCCATTCCCTTGTACATATAAGTTTTGTTTCTTTTTTAATTTAAAGATACTGGTAATAAGCTGAATACTTACCACCCAAACATACCCAGTTTCAAGACCTGGAACCTGTAAATGTTACCTTATTAGGAAAAAAGGTCTTTGTAGATGTGATTAAGTTAGGATATTGACATGGACAGATTATCCTGGATTGTTCCAGTCAGTTCTAAATCTAGTTTGGCACTCCTTACAAAATTGAGCAGACAATTCTTGATACAGAAGGAAGAGGCAAAGATAATATGACCAGGCAGATATTGGCTTGGTGTGACCACAAGTGAAGCAAAGCCGGCAGCCACCAGAATCTGGAAGAGGCAAGGAACAGATTTCCCTATAAGCCTTCAGAAAGAGCACAGTCCTGTCAACACCTTGATTTTGGCTCAGTAAAAATGATTTTAGACTTCCAGAAACTGAGAGAAAAATTTTTTTGGAATTTTAAGTGATCAAGTTTGTGGTATTTGTTAAGAGTACCCAGAAGGAGCTAATTCAGTAGATACTGTCACTCACAAAACTTTGGACAAATTTAGGCTTGTCTACCATTTATTGTGTTACAATTTGAAACCAGAAGAAATATTGTATTTTTTTCTAATAGTACTAATATTTTTTTCTAATTTTTTTCTGTAGTACCTCACACTCAACTTTTTTATTTTTTTTATTATTTTTTTTTTCGCACTCAACTTTTGATGAAGTATTGCAAAGAGTAGCTTCAGTTCTAAGGCCCAGGAAACATCACTATAAGACTTAAGATCTGTACAACAGCCAGGCAAGATAAACACAAAATTGCTCACCTTGAATTAATGAGCAAAAAGGATATGCAATTTTGAAATGAAAAAATTTCAAAAGCAATTTCAAAATTAAAAAAAAAAACACTTAAACATGGATGCGTGAACACACTCCTTTTGCTTTTTAATATGAGGTGATTTTAAATTTCCATATCGTGGATCATGGATTTAAAAATGTTATATAAAAAGGTAACTTTGTCATAAATATTTACTTTATACAGTTTATGCATTGCTTTATGTTACATTAACACCTTTTATGTAATCTATTAAAATAATTCCCTTTGCCACAAAATAATTGTATATTTTTCTACACAAAGTGATTAGGACAATTTCTGATGAAGAGAAAGACAATTTCTGATTTCTTTATTAGAAAAGAAAATGAAAACCTCATAATTTTCAAAACTGACAAGAAGTATTCAATTGGATTCACTTATCTTCTGTATCAGGAATTTCTGTTGTTGGATGCTCTGAAATATGTCAGCAGCAAGACTTGTAGAAAGAATCTTACATGAGGCATGTGAAAGCCTGTGTTTCTAGCTTTGATTTGATTTTGTTTACATGCAACATGAGCAATCTCAGTTTTTGGAATTTCTGCTTGAGATATATAAAACAGAGACACTCTATTGTCTACTTACAGCATTAATATAAGGATAAAGTCAGCTAATATGTAAGATCATTTTCAAAACTGTTATGGATTCTACAAAACTAAATGTTATTATGATAAGATAACCAACCTAGTTGTATACTCGGATAATCCCCCATGTGAGACAATGGCCATTTTGCTTATGAAAGGAAGTAACACATGTAACATATTTTAAAAAATAATAATAAATGGATCTCTTTTCATTTGCATAGCAATGGCACTGTTGCTGTGGGAAAATATCCCAGCATGCCATTCTCAAATAATTTTCTCAGAATTAAGCTGATAGAGTGGTATTCTAAAACTTTACTTTTTAACATGTCAGTATACTATCACTGGTAAAATGTGATTTTAAATCTAGTAATAAACTTACTTAAGTGGATTTAAAATCTCTCTAACATAATAAATGTAATGTAAATGTAAATGACCAGATATATAATAAGTGGAGAGAGAGAAACTGAGGAGAAAAGTCTGGAGTTTTTTGTTTTTCATGTGTTCCTTATTCCAATTTTACCCTGTTTGTTTGAAAGACATATACCCATTTTGATCATTTTAGTAATTACCCTAGGAACTGCATCATGCATCTTTAACTTATAAAAATCTAATGTTATTCTAATTTTAGCCAAATTTTGGATAATAAACACATTTAGAGGTTAACAAAACTCATTTTACCATCTTTCCAACACATATAATATTGGTATTATATATTTTAATTCCTTATAGTTAAGATCCAATGAGATATTTTATGTTATTATTTTACTTATCCAAAGTCTGTTTGGATTTACTCTCATTTTGGGTATTTTTTATTTTGCTGAAAGTGTTAATAAAATGAGAAGTAAGCCTACAAAAATGAATGAAAAAGATAATTTTTCTTCTGCTTAACATGTTTTTGTTTAGTTGCCTTAAAATATGCTTATCTAGACCTCTTCCTTAGGATACTTTAATAGGTGTAGAATTCTACATGCCACCTATTTTTTTTCAGCATACTAGTACTACTCTTTGATGGCTCTGGCCTCCATTGTTGTTATAGAAAGTCACCTGGCCTTTGAAATTTGTATTTTTTTCTAGATGATTTCAAGTTATTTCTGTCTTGATTTTTGTAGTGTGACAATTATATTTCTAGTTTTATTTTTCTTTCTTTGACTTTTTAGGCATCTTGAATGTATAAATTGATATTTCCCAAAAATCTGTAAAAGTCTCACTTAAATCTGGAATTAATATTCTCTATGCCAATATCTCTTCCTTTTTGTAAATCTATTAAATATATGTTAGAATTTTGCACTAGATATACTGTTTCTCTTAACTGGAATTCTGTATTTTTTTGTCTTTTTTTTATTTAGGTATTTATCTTTTAGAGTAGTTTTAGGTTCACAGCAAAATTAAGAAGAAGGTACAGGGAGTTCCCATACTTACACTGCCCCCCAACATGCATAACTTCCCCTGTTATTAACATCCCCGCCAGAATGGTATACTTGTATAATTGATGAGCCTATATTGACACATAATTATCACCAAAAATCCATAGGTTCCATTATGGTTCACTCTTGGTGTTGTACATTCTATGGGTTTGAACAGATATACCGTATAGTACCATATATTATAGTACCATATGGAGAATTTTCACTACCTTAAAAATCTTCTGTGTTCTGCCTATTTGTCATCCCTCCCACTCAACCTCTGGAAACCACTGATCTTTTTACTGTTCATGATTTTGCCTTTCCCAAAATGACATATACTTGGAGTCATATAGTGCATAGTCTTTGCAGATTGGCTTCTTTTACTTAATAATATGCATTTAAAGTTCCTCTTTGTCTTTTTATGGCTTCATATTTATTTCTTTTTAGCACTGAATATTCCATTGTCAGGGTCTACCACAGGTTGTTATCACATTACCTAATGAAGGATGTCTTGGTTGCTCTCAAGTTCTGGCAAATATGAGTAAAACTTCTATAAGTTTCACTGTGTAAGCTGCTCTATGTATATTGGTATATACAATATCCTTCAACTCTTTTGGGTATATAATAAGGAGTACAATTGGTAGATTGTATGTCTAGAGTATGTTTAGTTTTATAAGAAATCACCAAACTGTTTTCCAAAATAGGTGTAGCATTTTGAATTTCCCATCAGCAATGAAGGAGAATTTCTGTTGTTTCACATTTTCACCAGCATTTAGTGTTGTCAGTGTTCCAGATCTGACGCATTCAAATAGGTATGTAGTGGTAACTTGTTTTAATTTGCATCTCCCTGATGACATATGATTTGGAGCTTCTTCTATCCCTATGTGCCATCCTTATATCTTCTTTAGTGAGGTATCTGTGAAGGTCTTTGGTCTATTTTTAATTGGGTCATTTGTCTTATTTTTGTTTAGTTTTGAGAGTTCATTTTACATTGTGAATAAAAGTCCTGTATCAGATGTCTTTTGCAAATATTTTCTCTCCATTAATGGCTTGTCTTCTCATTCTCTTGATGTACTTTTTGTTCTTTGCTAGCTTCAGGCTACATTCTGAACATTTCTTACTGACCTATTACACAGTTTCTTATTTGTGTTCCTAGCTATTTCTAATCGGGAGTGACATCTATCTATTGACTCAAAATTACTGTCATTTTATTTTCCATTATTAGAATTTCTCTTTGGTTTCTTTTGGAATCTACTTTCAATGTGCCCTGAAAAAAATGTTAAGATTTGCTTTTATTTCTTAAGCCATAGAAATGATGGCTGCTTTATAGTCTCTGTCTGATGCATTCAATATACTATATTTTTTCAAAAAATGGTCATTTTCTCTGTTATATTTTCTATGCCTCACCCACGGTATCTTTTTCCACAAAAGCCTGTGGGAGTCATTTATTTTACTTTAAAATATATTGTAGGAGTAGAATATATAAAATATGTTCTAGGAGTAAAATGGTTAATATAGTTCACTCTTCCTTCAGGAAAAATAATCTTTTGTTTTTGTGAGGGAACTGGGGATGTTACCAGTCTCACTTTAATCCATATTTGAGGCTTAATAACTCCTTCACCCACTAGAGATGCAAAGGTGAACAATAAACACTGATTCACCTCTGGTATCTCTTCAGCCTCTATGATTATCCTTTTGTGCTCATAGCTTAATGTCCCAGTTAAACTCACTAAGTAAATTCAAATTAGTATATTTTACAAATAAGGTTTTCAACCTCCATAAAGTTCAGACTCTCATTTTCAATTTGTAGCTGATGAGATCACTAAAATTACACTTCAACTTCACAGTTTTTTTCTTACTAATTGGCGAATTCTCTGAAAGGACAAACAACTTTGTTTTCTGTTTCTTCCCCAAGATTTGGCCTCAATATTTTCTTACCTCTTCAGTGCTCTTACACTGAATTTTTAAAACTATTTCATTTAGTCTCAGTTTTTCCAGACCAGAAGGCTGGTATTAATCACCTGGCCCATCATTATAAGAAGTAGAATCTATTTCATAGAAAGGTCACTTAGTATCAATATATTCACACATGTGTACTCTAAAATGTGTTATAGATAAGTTGACATACAAATGCAGATCTTTAGACAAATATGCATACTCATAAATAAATAATAAAATATAAATATAAATAAGCTCTTTATTTTAAATTGATTTATTTTTTAAATTATCTGTGTGTTTTAGGAAATGAGGAAGTGATTCAGCTTGTTCTAACCATTACCAAACAAGAAACACAATCTACTATCTGGGACATTATTATATTGCTTTATAACTGATAAATATATATAAATATTCTTTTTCATTGTGTTTCTTTTATGTTTGGTTGAAAAGGAAGAGTAGAATTCTCTGAAAACGAAAGAAGTTAAATAGTGGGTGCCTTGGTGGCCCAGTCATTAAGTCTGCCTTCCACTCAGGTCATTATCCCAGGGTCCTAGAATGGATCCCCGCATCAGGCTCCCTGTTCGGCGAGAGGCCTGCTTCTCTCTCTTGCATTCCTCTTGCCAGTGTTCCCTCTCTAGCTGTGTTTCTCTCTGTCAAATACATAAATAAAATCTTTAAAAAATAATAAAATAAACTATAATAATGCAATGAAAATAGCAAACGGCTATTACATGCGACATCAATGCATCATAAAAAAAAACTCAATTTGAAGTGAAAGCATAAGACATATAAGACTATATCCACTATGATTTCATAATTAAAAGTCAAAAAATTTACATGTTATTAGGAATCCCTAAGCAGGGTTTTTTGCTGTTGTTGTTGTTGTTTTTGTTTTGACATTGCATGGCGATGAGAAATAGCATCTAGCATAAAGGTTATTTTCAAGGGGGAAAATAAGAGGGTGGGATTGCAGGAAAGTATGACTTCCACTGAACATTATAGGTCTTTGGAGGAGGTACGCTTTCATGAGAATTTAGTTTACTATTATAATTTATTATTTATATATCCATCACAGGTGGTCTGCCATATGTTTAAATATCAGATGGCATAAATTATAGGAGAATATTTCATCAGATTTAAAAGAAGATGAGGATGAAAACACGGATTTGGAGATTTAATTTATTTGACAGTTTTACATGTGAGAGTGTATGAAATTTCCTTTATAAAGAATGTAGAAGGAGATAAGGAATATAAACCCAATGTCTTAAAAATACCAACCTGTAATGGTTGAAGACAGAGAAAGGTCAGCGTGAAAGTTAGAAAATAGAGAAAAATCATATATTGAAGTGAGGAGAATAGAAATACAATGAAATACTACTCAGCCAAAAAAACAAGTGATACTGTGTCATTTGTAACAACATGGGTGTCCCTGGAGGGCATTATGCTAAGTGAGGTAAGTCGGGCAGAGAAAGTCAAATACAACATGATTACACTCACGTATGAAATTTAAGAAAGAAAGCAAATGAACAAAGGAAGAGACAAACACAAAACCCCAGATCTTTAAAGATAGACCCAACTGGTGGTTGCCAGAAAGTAGAGGGAAGGGTGATGGGTGAAATAGATAAAGGGGATTAAGAGGTACAAACTAGTTACAAAATTAGAAATAGAGTTGAAAAGTACGGCATAGGGAATGTAGTCAATATGATGGTAATAACATTGTTTGGGGACAGATGGTGACTACACTTATCATGGAGAGCACTGAGTAATGTACAGGATTGTTTAATCATTATATTGTACGCTTGAAACTAATATAACACTGTATGTTAATTATATTTCAATAAAAACGAGTAAAACAAAACAAAAAACTTGTTGAAATGAGTTTACAGCAATGTAAGTTTTGCATATAAGAATGCTTTGCCTTGTAATTTTAGATTAAATTCATTAAAAAATGCCATCAAGTCTGCAGTAAAAACTAATTTGCAAAGCCATTCAGTGTCGCATATAGTGGTTGAAAATAGTTTTTTTAAGAAAAGAATACGAGGGTCAACAACAATACAAAATGAAACGGAGACCAAGGATCAGGAATAGTTATTACATTAATCAATATTTTTATATTGATTGTGTTACAATTTAAAGAATATGGTAGGGGGTGCCTGGGTGGCTCAGTCGTTAAGTGTCTGCCTTCCGCTCACATCATGTTCCCAGAGTCGCAGGATGGAGCCCCTGGTCATGCTCCCTGCTTGGGCAGAAGCCTGCTTCTCCCTCTCTCACTCCCCCTGCTTGTGTTCCACCTCTGTTTTTCTTTCTGCCAAATAAATAAAATCATTTAAAAAAAAAAAGTAAATTAAAAAAATAAAGAATGTGGGAAATACTTTGAACAACCCAAGGGGATGTTGATAAATAATTCAGTTTCTGGGGCACCTGGGTGGCTCAGGGCTTAAGCCTCTGCCTTCAGCTCAGGTCATGATCCCAGAGACCCAGGATCGAGCCCCGCATCGGGCTCCCTGCTCAGCAGGAAGCCTGTTTCTCCCTCTCTCACTCCCGCTGCTTGTGTTCCCTCTCTGGCTGTATTTCTCTCTGTCAAATAAATAAAATCTTAAAAAAAAATTAATAATTCAGTTTCTGACTATATTAATTTGGTAGGGCTGTCCATAATAGAGTGACTTGTTTAAACAACAAAAACTTACTTCTTACAGTTCTCAAATTTAGAAGTCTGAGGTCAAAGTATCTGCAGGTTTGGTTTCTTCTGAGGTCTCTCTCCTTGGCTTGCAGATGGCCTCCTTCTTGCTGTCTCCTCTCCTCACATAGTCATCTGTCTGTGCACAGATGGGGTCTCTGTGTGTCCTAGTCCCCTTTTTCTTGTAGACACTAGTCATACGGGATTAGGGCCAACCCTTACAGCTTTATTTTAACTGACTTCTTCTACCACCAAATATAGTTACATCCTAAGGTACTGAGGTTTGGGCTTCAACATAGGAATTTTGGAAGGTTATGATTCAGCCCCTAAGAATGATTTTATTTTAGATATATCCAGATTTCCCAGGGATCTTGTAGTCATCTAGCTATTCATTAATCCTTCCTATCGGTTAAAAAGTTCTTTCAACTAGGGGGCTTACTTTTTATTCTGTTTGTGATAGATTCTAACAGTCATCCAATTCCTATTGCTGTAAACATTCAACTAATACAAATTGAAAGACCTCCAAGGTGACTTGTAAGGAAGTTTCCTATAACCAATACATATCACCAAAGGGCCAAAATATCTTGAGTCTTGGAATGTATATAGCAGTTGTCATTCTTGCTGTTCTTCTTTCCAAGGCATCCTGGAGACTCTTCCCTGTGCCATGAACATTTTTTTCTGAAGTTTTAATGACACATTTGGTATGTGCCCATGCTGGGGATGGGGCCTACAGATAAAGCATTTTTAACAAGAGCCCTGAGGTACTCACAGGACCACCCTGCCGTGCAGCACATTGAAGTCGAGGAGAAACCACCTCATTATGTTATAACTTCAGAGCCTAAAAGCACATCACAAGTGAATCAAATTAACTTTCCATTGCCATGGAAAGCATGGTATACTGACAGTTGAATAAAACTATTAATGGAAAGAATGCATCATATAAGCTAAAATTTAATTTTAGGTTTAGAACCTAGATGGGAAAATAAATGTATTGAGAGATCAACGCGAATCTGCTGGTAACGTTCTCATAGTCACTACTGTCAAAGACTTAAAGGATATACAATAATCACTTAAGTATGTATTTGAATTAGGTTTGAGCCTGAGAAGACCTTTTTTTTTTCTAGTTAGCTTTGATTTCCTGAAGGTCAGAGATGACTTGGGCTAACTTCTGGTATTGGATTCCAGGTGAGTTCATACACTCGTTTTTTAAATGAGAATAATCATTTAGCTGGAGAAGGCCTGGCTAACAATATGAAGAGAAGAAAAATATGATATTGAGAATTAGCACAAGATGATTTTGAGGAAGAAAACTGGAAATACAAGTGGTATTTTTAGATACATTACATGGTAAGATGATTTAATATGTGGTGAAGCCACACTCCAGGATTTCATGATTCAGAGAGTAATTTACCTTTTCTCCCCCTCGTGCTTTTTTTTTTTTTTAAGATTTGTTTACTTATTTGAGAGAGAGAGAGAGAGAGAACAAGGGGAGGGGCAGAGGGAAAGAATTGCAGACTCCAAGCCCAGCATGGGGCCCAACACAGGGCTCAGTTTCAAGAGTGAGAGATCACAACCTGAACCACAATCAAGAGTCAGACACTCAGCCAACTGAACCACCCAAGCTCCCCTCCTTTCCATTTTTTTGTGAAATTGGTCGAGCCTGAAAAGTAATACTACTTTCCCGGGGGCCTAAGACCTCTACTCTGGTCCTGTATTGTTTTCTATTATTCCTCTTTCCATTTTCCTCTCTTCCATTATTTTTTAATGTGACTCTAGGCAATTAATCTCCTTTTACCTCAGTTGCTCTGTGAAACAGGAATCACTTCAACTGCTTCCCCTGCATTCTAATTTTCACTTATTTGGCACATTCTTGTGCTATCATGCATGAGGAATATGGAAAAATCAGCCAGCAAAAATACTTCTGAAATAAAATATATCATTCCTGTTTATAGGAAGTTCCATAGTCTGAGAGAGGGAAAATACAGATCTGTATGTATTATAAGAGAATCTGCCAACAAATAATGCAGAACAAAACAATTTCTGCTCAATTTCAAATGGCAATGTGAATTTATTGACATCTTATTGTCATCATACACTGTGTTCTGTATTTTCTCTTCTATACCAGGAAAAATTTTCATGCCAGTTATTATTATTTTCATTATATAAATGAGGGACTGAATTCTTAGAAAGTTAAGGCAATTTTCCCAAGCTCACATGGCCAGCAATGCTCTGAGAGAAAACAAAACAAAACAAAACAAAACAAATAATAAAAACAACAACAAAAACCAGAAATAAAAACCAATTTTAATAGCCTGCTTCCTACTGCTTTTGTTAAGTTTTATGACTTTACATATTTGACAAGTACTAAATATATATTAAATCAAATACTGGGTAGCAGTTCACATGATTTAAAGAACTAGGTCCTAGCTTTTCAATCTTTGAAGATAATTTTAAGTGAATAGAGATGAATTGATTTAAACCAATGTTTATAGGCGCCTGGGTAGCTCAGTTGGTTGAGCCACTGCCTTCGGCTCAGGTCATGATCCTGGAGTCCTGGGATCAAGTCCCACATTGGGCTCCCAGCTCCACAGGAAGTCTGCTTCTCCCTCTAACCTTCTCCCCTTCAGTTCTCTCTCTCTCTCTCTCTCAAATAAATAAATAAAATTTTTAAAAAAAACTAGTTTAGTTTCTAACTTTAACTCTCCTAACCCTCAAAAATAAGTCCTCTCTCTGTGTCTTACCCATTATTTGGACATGGATTAAAAAAAAAAGAAGAAAAGGAAACACAGTAATTGTAAAATGAAATTTATTTGTTACCATGTGTGCATACCTTACAATATTTTTTCCAGGAATTAAATTAAAAAATACATAAAAAGTAGTTTCCTATTCTCAGTACCTAGCACAGTGTGTAGATTCTTCCTAAATGTCTACTGAACTGAATCAACACCCATATGAGGTTGAAGTAAGAGCTGAAGAGGAGAAAAAGATGAGTAATCAGTGGGGAAGGTATGAGTGTGCAATGAGATAACAGTTTCTAAGTACCGTAAATACCTCAAAGAAAGCTGTTGTGCTAAATGCAAAACGATCCCACCAGCCCCACCACTATTTCTTGTTTTCAACTCAGTCCAGCAGCTTTCAAAGGTGAGAAGAGCTTTGCAGCTCCCAGGGATGAGGTGTGGAGACACACTTTCCTAGCAAGATGGCCTAATTACTCTGAGCATCTGACAAACTCCGGACCATTCCTGTGCTAACTGGCAGTAGACAGTAATTCAAAAAAGGGGAAGGAAAGGGTGCAAAGTGGGAACCAAAAAAAAAAAAGAAAGAAAGAAAGAAAGAAAGAAAAAGAAAGTAGCCCTGTGCTCTACATATGCCTCAGTGCTTTGTTGCTGTTGCTCTAGCAGACTGTAGAATTCAGATTGTTCCTTCTTCTCTCCTTATATAGACATGGCACAGTTTCAAAAATAGCCTGTGCTTTTTTAGACCTTTAAAGACATCATCAATCATTGTCTTCTATGGTAATGCTTCAATTACCCAGGAGGAAAAAAAAAATACAGTAGCCATGGAAGTGACGTCCTGATGTGCTGAAAATCCCAAGTAAGAAAGGGCAATGTTTGCATATTAGCCATGTAAGCAGTGTAAGAACTGTGATGAACCATTAATAAGCCTCTCTCATGCTTTCTAAGTATTCAGGAAATGTGCTGCCTGACAGGCCAGATCTTTATAGGATTAGCTTAATGGTTTGTCACTTTCTGCATTGCTTACTGCCCTTCTGCCTTTTTTATGCTGAACAACATTGTACTGAGCTTTCTGCGCGGCCATAGGAACCCAGTGTTTCTGCAGGATAAGCGCCCCATCGTAGGCACTTCCAGTTCGTCCATGTTAAATGACATCCCACCAAAAATGAAGCCCTGCGGCTGTCACCCTCTTATACAGATCTCTTTGATTTCTTACCGCCAAGGTGATTTCAAATTGGCCACTCCCAGGTGATCACGGGAATAATGAATACCCAAGGGCTACGCTCCCTTCACTCGGTACCATTTGTATCTCTGGAAAATGAACGCATGCAACACGCAACGTCAGCCTGGAGAGGCACACAGGTGCAGCTTGTTTGAATGCAGGTTATGTCAGGCTCCCATATGTCAGGCTCCTAACACATGTTAGGGAAAAAAAAAAAAAAGCTAGAAGATACAAAATTATTTTATCCCACTGAGGTGCCAGTGTGACCTACTTCTGCAGCAAAGAAATGTATGAGTGTTTATAATTAAGATAAGTTATTTGTCGATAGCTCCTTATGCCAACAACAAAAAAAATATTTGTCATTTACAGAAAAAGGTGAATTGTGGTTTTGAGTATCTAATGAATATGGAATATTAAGAGGACAGATTCCATCTATTGATAATTGCCGTTGATATTTACACATACCAACTAAATGTATACTGTGGCATTATTTTCAATATGAAAGATTTCACACTGCAATAAGCCTGTAATTAGAGTTTTCAGATTATCATCTGTGACTGCTTTATGATAAGTACACCAATTCCCTTGAAACATTTGAGGTATCTACTGCCTGCACCACTGATTTTATGAAGGTTCACAATCTGTGAATACCACATAATTTAAACTTGCTTTCTATGCCATGAAAACCCCTAATATATACCACCACAAAATCACATTAGATGACTCCTTACTCCTGAACACATATACACACATTATTTATAGTGCTGTAGGGTCTTTTTCCAATTGTTTTAATTTGCCTCATGGGATTGATAATGGGATAAAGAGCTTTTCACTACTCAGTCACATATTATGAACCTCGTTTGAGTTTGTAATGACCATTAATGCTGAATTTGAAAATATTGTTGACTGCAATCCATTTTCTCCTTGAATTTCTGCTATGTTTTAAATAATCTGTGTTTTGAATGTTATGAAGTGTTTTTCATAGCAATAATGTTTTGAATTTTAATGATTGGCTGGGAAATTGTGTAGAGTTAAACCACTCTATTTTAGAACTTGATGTTTTATCGACTTTAAATTGTAAAATCAGAACAGGAAATAATTAACCCACATAATATCATCGAGATCATTTGCCTAGACAAAGCTAACCACAGCTCAATATCTATCCCAACATACACACTATGAACAAGCATAGTTCTCTACTAAAAGCTAAAATTCTTAAAGTCTCTGCTAAAGAGTAAAAAGCTAAAATATTTTTGAATCTTTTGTATTCAAAGAAGTCAGTACTAATTTAGGTGGTAGCTGCTATAGGAATTTATGATCCTAAAAGTCACCTAACATTTACAAGACAATCAAAGCGGATTTCAGATAACAAATTAATGCAGATATAGATAAATAGAAATGAAAGAGAAAGAGAGAAAGAAAGAAAGAAGAAAGGAAGAAAAAAATAAAAAAGAAGAAAGGAAAAAAGAAAGAAAGAAAGAAAGAAAGAAAAGAAAAGAAAAGAAAAGAAAAGAAAAGAAAAGAAAAGAAAAGGAAGGAAGATCCCTTTTTTATGAAATTGGTATGGATACCAGGATCTGGCGGAAGAAAAATCCAAGATCTATAAATAGTATGAATTATTATATAAATAGTGACTACTAAAGAGTCCATCATTTATTACAGAATGCATCACAGTGATTTCTGTTAGATTCACAAACCTTCCCTATAGTCCTCAGGAAAGACCTATTAACGCCAGATCCATCAATGAATACAGAAGAGAAAATTTCCCTAATTATGGCCTCACTATAGGAAAAGGAGGCTTGTTAAAACCAATTTAGAGCTTGAGAAATGTAGCCAAACCTCTGTTAAACCAGAACCGCCTCTTTGAAAAGTGACACTTTGTGATTCTCATGGTATCACCTCTCCAGGTTCCATCTTCATCAACACTGACCTGTCGATGACAAGAATCAGATGAGATGATGGATTACAGTGGGCACAAAATAGGAAGAACATTAAAAAAAAATAATTAAAAAAAAGATTCCAGAGACAGGCAAAAGTGGAAGATGATACACCAAAAACAAACAGTCCAGGGGATATGGAATTAGATCAGAAATCCAGAAAGAATGTGTAAGGGGCCCAAAGTGGTGAAGACTTGTGAATTAGGGCTGCTGCTACTTTGTCTCCAGGGTCTCTGGCATGATAACTGGGCCTTCATCAGAACAAGAGCTACTTTGCTGTGTTGCAGTATGGGATTACGACTCATCATAAACATTCAATTACTAAATAATGGGGGCATTCATTGTAGACAGAGGTTGGCAGGAACATGATTACAGAGAAATGGCCAAGGCAGAGACATGAGAAAAAGGGCAATCAGAGATGCTGAAGCCCTTGTAAAAATGTGTGAGTGGATTTAGCAACAACCAATTCATGTATAAACAGCAAATCATGGGAAAAGATCATTTTTAGACATTTAGACATTGGGACGCTTCTCAGTATTGAAATGTATTTTACTTTATTTTGACATCAGAGTCATTTTGAAATATGTAAAAATTTAAAAGAGATGATTAAAGCAGCATGGCTTTATTTATGTCATAAATACATGTGCATGCACACACATGAACGTGCATGCATACACACACACACACACACACACACACACACACACACACAATTTCATCTCTACTCTCCTCAAATTTTTTTTCTTCCTACAACCAGATAGGATTTCTATAGTTACTGGTTTATAAAATGGTCAACATTTTTTTTTCTAATTTTTCCTATGTTGAAAATGAACAGAGTTATGTAAACATGTTTATTTCCTTCTAGTGCCTAGCTGGTAGGACAAATTAATGGTTTGTTAATGGTTCTAGGGACTTGACAGATCTTTTTTTTTTTTTAAGATTTTATTTATGTATTTATTTGACAGAGAGAAACACAGCCAGAGAGGGAACACAAGCAGGGGGAGTGAGAGAGGGAGAAGCAGGCTTCCCGCTGAGCAGGGAGCCCAATGTGGGGCTTGATCCCTGGTCTCTGGGATCATGACCTGAGCCAAAGGCAGTCGCTTAACCAACTGAGCCACCCAGGCGCCCCGACTTGACAGATCTTTTACCCAAGATCATTTTCTGTATAATGGGTATATATTTTTTAAATTGGAGATATCTCCATAAATCAATGTAAAGTGAAAATGATTTCTTTACAATTAAAGAAAAAAGGTCATTCTTATTCCAATTTTCTGAGGACAATGTTTTTCTACTTAGGCTCTTCCACTCTGTGCCAGGCACTCAAGAACACGTAAAAAATGTTTCGGGGGTGATATATAAAGTACCATGCCATAGATCTTTCAGAAATCAAGAAAGTTCTGATGAGGGTTTTCCTAGGGTCAGTTCTTGTACTTAATGTTTATCAGCTGATAGATTATATTTTATTTCTTTGGATTTATTTTTTGGTTTTGGCAGGTTGTTTTCTGAATTATCCTTTGATCATAGAGTAAATTCGATTTGTTTTCTAGTTTCACATATTATCCATCTGTTACACGAAACAAATCATATTAATTCACATGTCTCTCCTATTCAAAAATTTGATTTCCTTTTATAAATTTTGCCATTAACAAATTAGTTGTCTAATAACACTAAATATGAGCTTTACTCTAGTTTAAAATTTTCTATTTTGAAAATGGAATGCAATTACTATCTACACCATTTGTCTGAATGTCGTTTCTTCTTTGATTGTATTAACATTTATGAGGCCAAATAATGCAAGTAGATACCTTGTATATTGTGATATTTCAATAGAGGGGGTTTTCTGGCAATATTTATTAGAGCCAATAAGAACACATACATTTAGCAATTTTGAGAATTTTTCTTAATTTTGTCCTTTACAAAATGAAAAAGAAAAAAGGGTTAAAAGTCTAGTTGAAAGAAGCTCAAGAGGGTGCCTGGCTGGCTCAGAGGATTAAGCTTCTGCCTTTGGCTCAGGTCATGATCTCAGGGTCCTGGGATCGAGTCCCGCATCAGGCTCTCTGCTCAGTGGGGAGCCTGCTTCCCCCTTCCTCTGCCTGCCTCTCTGCCTACTTGTGATCTCTCTCTCTCTGTCAAATGAATAAATAAAATCTTAAAAAAGAAAAAAGAAGCCCAGGAATATGAAGCAAATGAAATGAACATTGCTGCATTTTATTTTTAACTTGATGTTATTAAATTTATTGAGAACCTAAACCTAAAAGAATAATTCACCAAATCTGAGATATATAGACACAGAATATCCAGTAAGAAAAGAGTATATTATTGATTGCTGTCAAATGGTCCTTTTACTCTACTTATGCCTCTGGGTTCTCTGTGCACTATTTGCTTTACATACTATACAGTGCAACTCCCATTCTACCGACTCCCAACAGTGGCATCAAAGAAATGTTCAACCAAAGATGATTTGTGTAGCCTTTTTAACAAATGTATTTTTTTAAATTTTGTTATCTCAAACATGCCCTTATATTACAAGAGAACTCAAAAATTCTTTTAACTTATCAGAAAAAGCACAAATTTTCTCAATATAATTTAATTATTCAAAAGATTCACATATGTCAATTTTTCTCTTTTAAAGGCAATCTATACATTGCATATATAGTCATTTTCTTAAGCAGTATACTTGAGTAACCGGTCTATCATATTCTATAGCAATGTTTCTTTTTCATGATAGCGTTCATTCTATATTTATTATATAAAATATATTTATTATATTAAATATCAAATTTAATCTAATCCTTAGTTGGGGAGTGAAGCAAAATAAAATCATTACATTCTAATAAGTTCTAAGCTTTCATTGACTCCATTATATAAATAACTTAGTTAAAAGCTGTAACTCAAAATAATTTCTTTTGAGTGTGTGAACCTAGAATAATCAAAGGAAACAGTATATGGTTTGTAGACACAGCTTTTAAAATCTGATATTTGATACAATTGTCTATTCATTGTTTTAAATAGTGGGATATAGTTCAAATAAAAACACATTCTTATTTTTTACCCTATCTTTTGGAATCTGTGGCATTTGGAACTCTGAGAAATACACACCAAAATTTATTGAGAACATATTTTTTTCTTTTTAACCAAGTATACATATACACACATATAATAACAAATCAGTCACCTCTGAAGCGTTACTAAGAATTCTGCTTTCCCTAAGCAACATTATACATTTAATTCGAAGTTTGTGTCCATATATTCAAACACTTGAAAAATTACTAGACTTTAAAGTTTCTTTCTGTGGGCACCTAGGTGGCTCAGTGGCTTAAAGCCTCTCCTTCAGCTCAGGTCACAATCTCAGGGTTCTGGGATCAAGGCCTGCATTGGGCTCTCTGCTTGGCAGGGAGCCTGAGTCCTCCTCTGTCTTTGCCTGCCTCTCTGCCTACTTGTGATCTCTCTCTGTCAAATAAATAAATAAAATATTTTTAAAAAAAGTTTCTTTCTATGAAATCAGAAAATTAACTCAACTTACTTTTATGCTTGTCAGTTCCACTAACACCTTTAGTATTATAGTGTAATCTACTGTTTAATGTAATAATTTACTTATATAACTATTAAAGTGAGAATGTAGATGTATTTATGGCTATTAATTCTTTAAATGCATCACTGAACACAAAATAAAATGAATACTAAGAAGCCTGGCTTTTTTTTTTTTTTGGACTTGTAATCAGAATAGAAAAGAGACAACCAATTAAATAATCAGTTTAAACATGCTGTGCACAAAGGGAACCATGTTTCCTTAATTAAATAATTTAAAACAAAGTTAGGTCGTTAAAAATATTTTAAAAATATTCTGCACTTACTGTCTTTTGAATTTGACAAAGGAGTCCAAAATCTCAGCAGTAAGACTTTTTAGACACTCTTTCAGGATACTGAACAATACCTACAGTAGGCTTCCATGATACAGTTCATAGGAAACTGATTTTACATCTTCACAATGGCACAACTAGAGAGATGACTATGCTTAAGAACTCATTGTTTAAAAAACTGGTACCTGAAGAAATTGGAGACAAATGTTCTCCTAACTGGTGCCTCAGGCTTTTTTTTTTTTTTTTTTAAGATTTTATTTATTTATTTGAGAGACACATCAAGAGAGGGAACACAAGCTTCCCGCCCAGCAGTACACTGGATCTCAAGACCCTGGGATCACAACCTGAGCAGAAAGCAGACATTCAACAGACTGAGCCACTCGGGTGCCCTATAATTTCAGACATTGTTGTATCTGATAGGAAAATTTAAAAATATTTACCTTCAGTGGTTCCTGGGTGGTGGTTCAGTCACTTAAGCACTGGCGTCTTGATTTCTGCTTAGTTCATGATTTCAGGTCATGAGATTAATCCCCGTGTTGGGTTCCACACTCAGCAAGGAATCCACTTGAAATTCACTCTCACCCTCTCCCTCTGCCCACTTATCTCTTGCTCTAAATAAATAAATACATAATGAATAATAAATGATAAATAAATCTTTAAAATAAATATTTACCTTCAATATTAGTAATACTGCAGTCTCAGTGTCCAAAACATCCCAGAAGTTAGTTCACTAAGATTTCACCAGAATATTTGGAAACTTCAAACTGTGACATGGATTTGGGCTTCATTTAATTTAGATTGCCTTGGGAGGTAACAAAAGTTATAAACATTATAGCCTCATGGGAATCTATCTCAGTTTCCATTAATAGAGGGACATTTGGAGAGTTCTAATAAATAATTTCTATAATATCAGTTTCTTCTAGTTACTTCTTAATTTGAAATGTGTTTTAATATAACATATTCTTGAATATCATTAAAAAATACCTATATTGAAGAGTCATTAGTTTGAACATCATATGAATCCATTATATAATATATTCTATGATTAAACACTTGTTAAAATTTGAATTCCCTGTGAGAAATCATATAGATAGATAGGGGAACAGAAGTATAGATACAGTAGGTTCGCTGTATTAAAATATATGTATTCCTAAAAACTACTGTGTTGTGCAAAAATCGCACAGTAAAAACCACAAGGCTTGTGAGAAAAGATGAAGTTAAGAAGATAACACTTAGAAACTTAAGTCACACACACACATAGTGTGAAAAACCTATCAAAATCAGGCATTATTTTTTCACATATGGAATGATTAGCAGATACATAAATATTACAATAATTTTGGCACTTTTTCTTTGAAAAAGACCAGAAGCTTGCCTGGGGAAGTGAGTGTAGAAAGGATTGTAGCTTGTGATTGTTATGAATTGGTAGAAAGAGGGTTATGTGGAATCTGATGCAAGTTGTAACACTAGCTGAGTAAGTGTGGCTGGCAAACCCACAGTAAACAGAGGTAGCTGGGAGATGTTTGAGGCATGTGTGTATTTATTCTGTGTATGCTTGTGCAGGTCAGTTCAGCTGGGTGCAGTTTTTTTGTTGTTTTTTGTTTGTTTGTTTTTCCTGTTTTCAGGTAGTATTTCTTGGAAAATAAATTGTGCAGAAACAAAAGCAAAATTTGCAGTATGCTCAAATTGTTCCCTGATATATCAAATGTATTGGAAGAAATACATGTTTTCAGAACATTTGATATATTAGGGACAGAACTGACTGCGTATCTGCTTGAACATAATTTCTAAGATTCATAGGTAATAATGTAAAACCTTGGGATAATTGAATTAACACATTTAAAATTCTTCCATAATTCAATGAGGAGCTGGCAAACTCTTTCTGTAAAGGGTCAGAAGATAAATATATATTGCTTTGCCGAGGATAAGGTCTCTGTTGCAATTACTTAAATATAAGTAGTGTAGGGCGCCTAGGTGTCTCAGAGGGTTAAGCCTCTGCCTTCGGCTCAGGTCATGATCCCAGAGTCCTGGGATCAAGGCCTGCATTGGGCTCTTTGCTTAGCAGGGCGCCTGCTTCCCTCTCTTTCTCTGCCTGCCTCTCTGCCTATTTGTGATCTCTCTGTCAAAGAGATGAGTGAATAGATTTGTAATCTCTCTGTCAAATAAATTCATATATATATATATATATATATATGAATAGTGGTGCAAAACCAGCCACAGTCAAGGTGAAAATGAACAAGTGTGGCTATTTTTTTTTAAGATTTTATTTATTTGACAGAGAAAACACAGCTAGAGAGGGAACACAAGCAGGGGGAGTGAGAGAGGGAGAAGCGGCTTCCCGCAGAGCAGGGAGCCTGATGCAGGGCTTGATCTCATCCGGAGTCCAGGATCATGACCTGAGCTGAAGGCAGATGCTTAAGACTAAGTCACCCAGGTAACCCGAGTGTGGCTATATTAAATAAAACTATTTACAAAAACAAATGCAGGTGGGGCGCCTGGGTGGCTCAATCATTGAGTTGAGCAACCACCTTAGGCTCAGGTCAGTTGGTTGAGCAACTGCCTTCGGCTCAGGTCATGATCCCGGAGACCGGAGATCGAGCCCCACATCAGGCTCCCTGCTCGGTGGGAAGCCTGCTTCTCCCTCTCTCACTCCCTCTGCTTGTGTTCCCTCTCTAGCTGTGTTTCTCTCTGTCAAATAAATAAATAAAATCTTTAAAAAAATAAAAAAAAACAAATGCAGGCAAAAATTCATAAATGTTTGCTGCTTACCTTTATGTGCTATAGAAGGCTATAATTTTGAGAGATGTTACTCAACTGACACATTTTTTGACACTTTAAGAAGTTATAAAAGGGATGGATATGACTGGCAAAAGTTTTACCTCTATTGTAATATTTTCTAGCCTGCTAAAAGTCCTTATGTAGGACAAGCAGTTTACGTCATATCCTCCATTTTTCTCCCTAAAATAGAAGTTGGAAGTTACTCTATTAAATTTACAAATAATAATTACTGAGGCCATCCTAGGTGATAGAAAATACAAAAATGTATGTATGGTAACTGAGTAATTGTCTTTCAAGGAAAAGAAGGAAAAGCTTGTTTGCCACAAAAAAATCTAGATTTGTCTAGCATATGAGAGAACATAGCAAAGGACAAACCTGGATTTTTATTCTCACATTATACAGGTTTTGGGGAAATGTAATTTCATTTTTCTTATTTGCAATGGATAAATCTATAAAAAAAAACGCTAAGTATAGTTTTAAATTTTTAAAAAGTCCCACTTTCGGACTTATTCACAATATAATTATATAAAAGTTAGAGGAAGAAACTTATGAAATATTTACTAGAAGGAACTATGTTGACACATTTATAGAATTTGTCCTTTTTTTCTTGTTAAAATAGTAAATTGGTCTTAGAAATCTTAACAGGGCAAAAAAAAAAAAAAGAAAGAAAGAAAGAAAGAAATCTTAACAGGGCAAATGTAAAGTAGTCCTTAAATCCTAATATACAGCTATCAAAGAGATAACAAATATCACCTGAATGATTTCTTTGTTTTGTGGTGACTGTATCAGTGCTTTATTAATATAAAATACAGCAATAAACTTTTAAAACATTGTAAAATAATAAGAAGGCTTCTCACTTGTGTCAACTCTTTTATTCATTTTTAAAATATTTTATTGTCACAATTTAAATAGATATCCAAGTGACCATTTCCCATGTCCATGAGCATATTTTAAACTATCAGTCAAATCTCCTGACAATTATTTTTTATTTTTACCATATTTTTTAGTTTACCTCATATAATCACTTTAAAAAAGTTTATTTTTTTCTTGTGATGGACTTTGAAGAACTACTCTCTTAACAACTTTCAAATATGCAATAAAATATTATTAACTATAGTCATCATGTGTACATTATAGCCCCATGATTTATTTATTTTATAATTTCAAGTTTGAAGAAAGAAAAAAGAAAGAAAGAAAGAAGGAAAGAAAGAAAGAAAATATGTTCATGATGTCTTTAAAAAAAAAAGATTTTATTTATTTATCTGACACAGAGAAAGAGAGAACAGAAGCAGGGGGAATGACAGGCAGAGGGAAAGGGAGAAGCAGGCTCCTCACCAAGGAAAGAGCCTGACTCTCAGGGTTCAATCCCAGGCTCTGGGATCATGACCTTAGCAGAAGGCAAATACTTAACCAACTGAGCCACACAGACTCCATTTCATGATGTCTTTTACCTCTGAAACTATCTTAGAGATTTAACAAAGAGATCCTAGAAAGTCAATAAGTTTTAATATTTCACTTTATAAAAATAAAGATGGTAGACATAAACAGGTTTATTTTGTATGCCCCATATTTCTGAATTAGCACCGTACTATGCTAATATTTGTATGGAAAGAATTGTCAACTCAAGCAAGATGTTCAGTCTTTGAAGATAAGTTTGTATAGGAAAAATAGTGTTTATGTGACTATTTCAGAGAGTGTATGTTTTATAAGAAGGACCTATGGGTTTATTGATGTCCTCATTGTCCATAATACTCTTATCCTTAGGATAAGCTGTTACCAAGTCCTTATAAAATAGTTATGTATTATACTTCAACAGGAAATTGTATGTTCCTCTATTCTGTTATCATCAGTTACAGTAATAAATAAAACATAACCTTGCAGTTTCAATATGAACCAGGTTTTTAACTCTCCGATGCTTACCTAAAGGCTCTGCTATAAAATACAGGCTAGAAGATCAGGAGATCCCAGACTAGAAAGCAGATTGTGACAAAAGATATCAGCTTATTACATATTGCTAAGGAGACTATGGGAAAATTCAGTTGACTAATATATTTTGGAAGTGGTGGGTTACTATAAGATAAAAGACAAAGCCAACTGTGAATGAAAACCAGTAGTAAAGTCATTTATTGTAACGGAATGGGTTGACAATTTTAGAACCATTGTTTATATTAACTGGAATTGAACAAATATAGAAGTGGATGGTGGGAGACAGAAACCAGGTTTCTCCTTTGGTGTGGGAGATTACTGATTAAGCAAAGCAGAAGGCTAAAATGATCCATGTAGTTTAGTGGGTTAGAGTGCAAAAGTCAGTGGGAGTATGGTTTATTTTAATATAAATAAAATGGATGAATACGGAAGTATTTAACTCATGTGTATGTACATGGGTAAATATAGACACATGTGTTTCCTTACACTGTCAACTGTAAATGCAGAGAGGCACCAATACTGAGTAGCCACGAGCATACCTAGTAACCTAATACTGGTTACTAACACCATTATCCAATTGAAGGAACCAAAGATCTTTGGATAAAAGGCTGATTGTAAGTCTGGAGCAGAACATGTACAAGACGGCCATGGAGCAATTTCTAGTGTCTAAAAGTAAAGAAGTTAGGGACACCTAACTGGCTCAGTCAGAGGAGCATGCAACTCTTGTTCTTGGGGGTCATAAATTTGAGTCCCACATTAGGTATAGGGATAACTAACAAAAAAAAAAAGTAAAAAAAAAAATAAAAGGAGGGAAGTTATAAATACACACGTGTGTGCAGACACACACACACACACACACACACACACACACACACACACGGACAAGGAACCAACTGAAAGAACCTCCATGGCCAAAAGTGAAACAATTTGGACAACAAAACAAAATACTGATAGAAGACGTAGAAGAATAACAAAATAAATGGAGAAACATACTGTATTTTTGATTCAGGAGGCCCAATAATAAACACGCTAATTCCTCCCAAATCGATACACAGATTTAGTACAATACCAGGAAAATCGCAGTATTTTTGTAGTTTAGACAAAATTATTCAAAACTTTTAATGGAAAACCAAAAGAATTTGGTTTGTTAAACCAACTTTGGGGAAAAAAGTAAAATGAGAGAAATCAATGTACCCAGTTTCAACTTTTATTATATAGCTGCAGTAGTCAGAACTCTATGGTACTGGTGCAATGATAGGCACAGATCAGTGGAACATTAGAGAACCCTGAAATAGACCCAAATCAATATGTCCAACTGATTTTTGATGAAGTTAATAAAGAAATTCAATGGAGGAACAGGCTTATCAAAAATAGTGCTGGAAAAATTGGACATGCTAGGAATAATAAAATAAATCTCAGCTTTATACAAAAAATTAACTCAAAATGGATCATACAGTTAAATCTAAAATGTAAAACTAGAAAACTTTTAGAAAAAACTATAGGGGAAAATATTAATGATCTATATCTAGGAAAAATATAAATTGATATCAAAAGCACAATTTATAAAAGGAAAAAAATGATAAATTGGATATAATTAAAAGTAAATACTTTTATTCTGAGAAAGATGCAGTTTAGAGGTGAAAAGACAAGTGATGGACTGGTAGAAAATATTTCCAAGCCATATCTCTGACTCAGGACTATTATCAAGAATATATAAAGAACTCTGAAAAATTGACGGTAAAAAACAGACAATCTAGTTATAAACTGAGCAAAATAAATGACAAAGCATTTCACTGAAGAGGATATACAGATGGCAAAAAGCACATAAAAATATATTCAACATTATTATTCATTAGGCAAATGCAAATTTAAAACAATTATGTATCACTATGTACCTACTAGAATTTCTCAAGTAAAATGTAATGACAACACCAAATGCTTGTGAGGATATGGAGAAACTCTGTCATTCATATATTGCCAGAGGAAATGTAAAATGGTCTGCTACTCTGAAAACAGTTTGTCAATGTCTTAATATGCCACATATGTAATCTTTATGTAACCTGACAATTGCACTCCTGGTCTTCCATCCTAGAGAAATGAAAAGTTGTGTTCACACAACTTGTATACAAACATGTTCATGATGGCTCTGTTTGGAGTAGTGTCAAACCGGAAGTAATCCAAGTTCCTTCAGTAAGTGAAACATTAGACAAACTATGGTACCAGCATATGATAGAATCATACTCAGCCATAAAAAAGAACAAACTGTCCAGACATACAATTACTTGGATGAATCTCCAGAGAATTATGCTGTGTGAAAAACAATTTTTTTAAAAGTTAAATATGGCATGTTTCTTTTTATAAAGCATTATTGATATAATAAAATTATAGAAATAGAAAAAATTTGGTGACCTGATACCAAAGAGGGGATGGAAGCATAAGGGGATTGGTTGTGGCTATTAAAAGGCTATATGAGGGAAAATTAAGGTGATAGAAAATTTCTGTGTCTTGCCTTTATCAATGTCAGTATTTTCAAGCTTTGGGTTGTCAAGCTGCAACCATTGAGGGAAGCTGGAAAAAGGATGCATAGGATTTCTCTGTATTATTTCGTACAATTGCATGTGGATCTACTATTATCTCAAAATAAAAATGTAGTTGAAAATCAGATGTACTATTCAAGACAGAATGGCAAAAATTAACTGCACTAAATATTAAATATTAAGATGATTAAATTACGAAGGAATAATGGCATCAGAATACTTGGTCAATATTACATACTTTAGCAAAGTATTAATAATTTAAGCAACAGAATGGGAAAATAAATTAAATGGAAGAGGGAGAAAAGATAACACTAGCAATCATGTTATTTCCTGTAGCAATATTCAATAAATTCTCTAAAAGTAGTTAAAACGTTATTAAGAAAACCATTAAAAGACTGAATCAGTTTTGTGAATATTAAAAGGTCTTTTAAAAATTGTATATCTTAACATAGAACATGTTAACATTAGTATTCGCCTTCTAGTCCCCTTCAGATTCATCTCAGTTGTTTTGTTGTTTAATTAAAATAAAAATAAATGATATATTTTATTAAGTAGTATTATAGCATAATTATTACTATAATAAAATCTATATGTGTGTATAAAGTAAATCTTAGAATGATGTTAATAACATACAGAACCAGGTTATTTGTAGGTGCTTTAATTTTGAATTTTATGTATTTATTTATTCATATTTTCCCTTTATAGATTTATGCAAGTGTGATTTGAAATTTAAACACTAAATGTGTTCCTTAAAACTATGTTTAAGACAGACAATTCTGCTTTTTATTATTGATATTCATAAGATAAATTGAAATAGATAGATGATTTTAGTATGAGAATTTTATGTATCTTTCTCCTTCCCTTCCATCATGAATAGCTTCCAATAAACCAATACCAAAACATGCCAAATATTAAAATTTTATTCTGAAATTTTTCTGGTGTAATAATTTTGATTCCTTGGGAAACTATCAAGCATTTTGTCCTGTCTTAGTGAGATAGATTTATTCATATCCCCAAATAAATAAATATAATTATATTATAGCATAGATTCATATTTTAGAATTATTTTTATAGTGAATGTTCTTAAATTCTCCACTGACTTTCAGCAAACTCCATTGAGATAAACCCCTGTGGGTTATGTAATGAAAAATAAATTTTTAAGTTTTTATTTCAATTCTAGTTAACATACACTGTTATATTAGTTTCATTTCTATACACAAATAATGAAACATCAGAAAGAGAAATTAAGAAAATAATTCCATTTAAAATTGTACCCAAAATAATAAAATACTAGGAATAAACCTAACCAAAGAAGTGAAAGACATGTACTCTGAAAACTATAAAAAAAACTGACAAAAGAAATTAAAGATGACGCAAAGAAATGGAAAGACATTCCATGCTCATGGTTTAGAAGAACAAATATTGCCAAAATGTCTGTACTACCCAAAGCAATCTACACATTTAATTTAATGCAATCCCTACCAAAATACCAACAGCATTCTTCACAGAACTAGACCAAACACCCTAAAATTTGTGTGGAACCACAAAAGACCCTGAATAACCAAAGCAATCTTGAAAAAAGCAAAACAAAGCTGGAAATATCACAATTCCAGACCTCAAGTTATATCACAATGGTGTAGCAACCAAAACAGTATGGTACTGGCACAAAAACAGAAAACAGAATAGAACACAATAGAATGGGATAGAATACCCAGAAATAAACCCAAAATTATATGGTCAATTTAATCTTTGACAAAACAGAAAAGAATATCCAGTATGAAAAAGACAGTCCCTTCAACAAATGGTGTATAGAAAACTGGGCAGCAACATGCAGAAGAAAGAAACTGGACTACTTAATTACATCATAAACAAAAATAGATTCAAAATGGACTAAAGATCTAAATGTGAGACATGAAACCATAAAAATCCTAGAAGAAAACACAGGCAGAAATTTCTTTGACAAAAGTTATCTACATATGTCTCCTGAGCAAAGGAAACAGAAGTAAAAAATAATGAAAAGTATTTTTCTTAGAAAAATAAAATCTCCTTTAAAGAATGTTTTGAAAGTATTTTCTATTGAGATAACTATTACTTAATGTGTCACATTGCCTTTTTACCAAAAAATGATTTTTATTTGGTTTGTCTCTTTTTAATCATTTAAAAGAGTATGTATTTTTCTAAAATAAAATTAATATGAGAGAGATATAAGATATTTGATCACATTTTCTAGTATTTTAGGTAAAACCACTGATTCCATCTAGTCCCTAAGTATTCCGCTTATTTCTATAAAATTTTTAAACCCAAGGTTTTTGTCTTTTCCTTTAATACAAAAGTTCATTTCATATAATAGCTTTTAAATGTTGTTTATGTAACAGCCCTAGTTAGCATAGTTATTATTTTTTAAACTTAATTAACATCTTCTGCAATTCTTTCTTTATGGTCTGATGTTAGGTCTTAGTCTCAAATAATTTAAAAAGAGTTGTTATGAAAATCTATTACTTTTTATAAAACTATTCTATCTTCCTAATGTGGGATATGTATTTATTTGTTTATATGTCTGGAAGATTTTAAGGTAGTTAACATTCCAAATGTCATGCCGATTAGAGTAGAGCACAGTGGACAAAGCTGTAGAATAAGTGGATTTTAATATCAATTTATGTAATAACCCTGTTTCCTTGAGTAGTTCGACTCTTGGTGTTTTAATTGCCTCATTTCTAACATGGAGGTAATAAACCTTTCTTGCAGTGATATACGGCTTCAGGAGATGTCTGAAAAAGTGCTTTAAAAGCTATATATTTAATATTAATAGAAATTATTACTTATGATGGTAAGTATCTGCTATGGGCAACTGAGATAATCTAGAAATTGATAATAATATGACTACACATTTTTCCTACTTTTAGGGGGAGTTTTCCTATTTGATACAAGATCAGACATTTGAATGGATCAATTTGATATTGATATAACTTTTCAGGAATAAATAAACTCAGTATTTTAGAGCCAGAAATGTAGTCTTTTAATACATCATGATTTTTGTCTGGTATTTCCTCTTCTATTTCTTAATCTACCTAAACTTTGAACAAACTAAAAAATTTGCAGGTGTAACAAGGAAAGATACCATTTTATCATTTTGGAAATTAAATTGCTGTAACAATTAAAAGCAAATGAAGAATGAAGTTGAAATCAAATTCATTCTTAATTGCCAAAACTTTAAGACTTTGCATAAAATTATGCTCAACTAAAGTCATAAGTTTAGTGGTCAGTTTTGATATTTTTGTGTTGAACTTCATCTGGGAGCAAGGTAGAGTACAAAATTAGTATATATTTAATTCTACAATTGAGTTCAAAGAAGTTAGAACAGAAAATTTTCATAGTGCAAAGGGGACTTTCTACAAAGAATAATATTATAATTACATTTCCAAATCTTTAATATCTAGAAAGTATATAAATTTTATGTACATCTAGAAGGACAACTCTATCTTGGGAATGCCACGGCATCCTTTAGTGTACAGGATGTCTGTCGCTCAAGCTAGTCCCTTAAAAGGAGGGCTTTTCTCAACAAAAGACTTCCGTCTATGGTGTATCTAACTGATACCATCTCTCTCGCTTTTAAGCACAATTACAAGAATAAATTCAGTATAAATTAACTTTAAGGTAGCAAGGAAATAACTATGGCTCAAAGTCTAACATGTTCCACAGTAAACATTTTCCAATGACATTAAAAGCTCAACAGTGAAAATAGAAAATTGCTAGAGCTTTGCAATTTCAAAATATAAGCTAAGTTCTGAAGTTACACAGGTTCTCAAGGAGATCATGACCAATTGTAAGACAGAAATTTTAAAAGATAATTCAGAAACATGAAACAGTCTTAAATAGATAGACAGCAAAGTCTCATGGGAATATAAAGCAAAATAAATTATTAAGGTTTGGCAGTCAATGTTATCTTAATAGAGTGTAAATTTTTAAATAACTAAGAAGTTCAGTCCACTGGATAACAATTGTGAGTGTGTGTGTATGTGTGTTTATTGACATGCACAGTAAATGTACACTACTCAGCAAGTAGCCTGCTTGCTTGGTCACTAATGTTGACCTGTTTATTAACTCTGCTTGAAAGATCTTCATTATCCTTCCCAAAGGCTGCTTCTCTTCTCTTCTCCCCCATGACTGGCTTGTGACCTAATGACACAAGCTGACTGCAACCAATTCTCTAAGAAAAGATGGTGAACTACTCTTCTACAGTCTTGAAGATGTTACATAGCTTCCAGCCCTCTGTGCACTCTTTGTGCAGAAGGCACTCTTAACTCCAAAGTTGACCATGCTATTGTTTCCATGTACTATATTACTGATTTCATCTTATATGTCAAATTACATTATTTTTTTCTGATGAGTTTGGATTATCTTTCTCTGAGAGTATATGACACCAAACTGTTCCCCAGCTCACTTATTTTAACTGTTGTGTGAAGGAAGTCTGAGAGGGAGAAGCAGGCTCCCTGCTGAGGAGGGAGCCCCATATGGGGTTCCTGGGATCATGACCTGAGCCGAAGGCAGATATTTAACAACTGAGCCACCTAGGCACCCCTAAAGTGATACAATTTTAAACAATTAGGGAAGTCTCCTTTTGCCTATTAGATTGGTAAATATTAAGAAATACCAAATATTGCTGAGGATTTTTAGTTGAGCCTAAGTTGCTATAAACTCTTTGAAAGGAATTCATTGATTACTATCAAACAAAAAAGAAACATGAGATCACTTCATCAGCAGGTAAAATACTTTCCCTTAAAGTCATATTCTACTACTTCCCAGTGCCTGTTCTTTGGTGTGTCAACAGGCCTACCTGGGTGGGTCTCATTCAAATCTCCCATTTGCATGTGATCATTACCCTGGGCCAGAGACCAAGGAGGATGGGGTCTGTGCAATGAGTTTGCCATCTACTATGCATCTGGCTTCTTGATTGTCCAAGTTGGCAAGACCAAGTTCTCTTGTAGAGTGGTGTGAGGTCTAGACAGTAATGGGTAGAGGGAGATGACTATTTGGTTTCAGATTCCAGCTGTGTGCTTCAATATGGCTTTGCCAGTGAATTCCAAATTTGTGGAATTTGGGGTATTTCCCATCATTAATAAATGCTTCTTTTTATTTTCCTTTTCCTCTGTGTTTCTCTTTACCATGAGTTAAAACACATTGAAGGGACAAATGGTTGGTTGATATCCCAAATATGTCCAATTAAATCCCTTTCTATACATTTCTCTAGGTGCCTTCATACAAATGCCTGAATTTATATGTATAGTATCTTGCTTCCAATATTGTTGTAATAACAAAGCAAAAGAAAACAATATTTATTATTCAGGGACCAGTCAAATAAATTATGATGTAACCTTAAAAAAGAATACAATATAAGGGGCGCCTGGGTGGCTCAGTTGGTTGGGCGACTGCCTTCGGCTCAGGTCATGATCCCGGAGACCCGGGATCGAGTCCCACATCGGGCTTCCTGCTCGGCGGGAAGCCTGCTTCTCCCACTCTCACTCCCCTTGCTTGTGTTCCCCCTATGGCTGTGTTTCTCTCTGTCAAATAAATAAAAATCTTTAAAAAAAAAAAAAAAAAAAAAAAAAGAATACAATATAATTATTTTAAAAGCATAATGTAAACCTCTAGGTACTGATATAAAAATATTCATTACATAATATGAAGAAAAACAGCTAGGTCAAATACAGAAGTGCAACATGATTCTTTACATAAAACACATGCACACACATACACACACACTCACACTCACACTCTAATCTTACGTGTTTGCTTCAGGAGTCACAATTCCACAGCTATCTTTTAAATATCCAGCAAGTACTACCAATATCTGTTGTAGCTAAGTAAAATAATAGGAAGCAGTGGTAGGACGTAAGAATTTCACACTTAAATGAACTCAAGTTTAGTCAAATTTTAAACTACCATATTGTCCATACAAAACCAAGAACAATTTGCCTCAATCTGCCTGTGGGTGAATTCTGATGTAAATATCCATATTCATGGAATATTTCTAGAAGGTTGCATGAAGAATTCTTAACAAAGATCAATATTTTGATGGTGAAAGGAGACCTTAATTTTATACTTTATTCTTTTCTATGCAGATTTTATATTGTTTACTGTCAACTTGTATATCTCTTACATAAATGAAAATGCATGATAAACCAATGAAATATCTTTGTTAATATTTAAAATGTATACTACACATTTGACTATGCTTTATTGTGATATTTATACTGCTGTTACATCTAAAATCTTTATAATATGGCTATATAAATATGCTATCTATATCAATGACGTTTACCTGGAATTTTCTTCCCCTCTTCACACCTTGATAGCTGGTAAACAATATCCGTTCTTCTCAAACTTGCCCATGACAAGTTTGTTCATGATAAGTAGCTTGTTATTCCAACTTTCCCCTCCCCCAGTAGTGGTGAGTCACTCCTCCTGTACACTTCTTTATGTGACAGGCTTTTATAAAGTATATGTCACATTGAGTCATTATTCATTAGAATGTGTCCTCTCTCTCCTTAGTCTGAAATTTCCTTGAGAGTAGAAAAAATTCTTGATTTTCCTTACTATTCCCAGTGCCATGCAGAATGCCCCAAACAAAACTGATTTACATAAAACTATTTAAACTAAGCTGAGAGGAGACATTTGCTTTTGTAGTCTGCAAATCATCCCTAGAATCTAGAATAAAAGTAAAAACTTCTCTTTAGTGAGGACTTACTATGCTATTTTTTAAGCACTGGATATATTTAAGACTCATTATAGGTAATTGTTAAGAAAATTTTCCAAAAGGAACTTGGGATTCTGAATCATTAATTTTCTTGGCCAAACTAGAAGATCTAGAACCTGCTTATGACAT